>JAGDQP010008951.1:0-60992 GCA_022664845.1 Lepisma saccharinum | reverse complement strand
AACTCTCATCCGACCAACAAATGTCCAAACCAACCAAAGTGTGCATTCTGTACCAGCCAACATCCAACTAAAATGTGTCCAAATATGCAATTGCCGCCCAAATGCAACACCTGCCATGAACAACATCCCACATTTAGCTATAAATGTAAGGCACGCCCAACTCCTGAAACATCAAAACCAGACTTAGTAGTTCCAATCCGCACACATGAAGCAACCACTCAAGCAACTGAAACAATCACATCAATTCACCAACCGATTACCATCGACCAGCTGTTAGCATTTATCACTTTAGCGTTACAAAACATCCATCCTTTCCAACGACAGCATGTTCTTCACCAAATTCAACTCGCAGCACGATCAAAATTAAAAGTCAGTTTTACAGCTACCTACTCTGGCCCATATGCACATTTTCATGCAACAGCATACGAAACTGAATTCTAAACATTGTGACAACAAAAATATTATTATATTCATCGTTATGGCTTTAGTATTCTTATTTCTCAATATACGCTCTTTGCTCAAACACAAACTTCTTTTCGAACATTTGCTCATAGAAGAACAAGTCAATGCATTTCTATTAAACGAAACACATCTCACCAACAAACTCAACTGTAAAGTACCACGCTATATACTCATTCGCCAAGACAGCACTCTGCCTGCACTTCGAGCAAGCGGCGATGTAGTGATAGGTTTCTCTCTGAACATCACATATCGCCTCCATAACCCACAACAACCTCAACTACCTGAGCATCTAATAGCCACCTTATACTTTAGAAATCTCTATATCTCTCTAGCTACAACATACATCCGCCCAGGGTATGCAATACCATACGCATTCTTTCGATACATCTCCAGTAACTTCCGATATTACATCATCATGGCTGACATTAACATACATAGTAGATCACAGCACGAAAAAGACCAATTTCATAGTTTCACTCTAACTCAAACTACTGGGACTATCATACAAATACCGGAACCTACCCGACCAGAATCCAATACCACACCCGACGTAGCTATCATTTCAACAAATCTAAACTCACGATATCATATCAACGTCTTAGATCTCATAGGCAGTGACCACGCACCGATCAAAATCACAATCGATCATCCTACGCAGCAACCGACACCAAATCCAATTCCACTACGCACTACATTACGATTCGACAAAGCCGACTGGACAGCCTATCGCCTGTACCTAAGCCAACAAATTGACCTTATCGATCCCCCAGAAACCGAAAATGACCTCTACCAAAGCTTGGACCAAATAACCACTGCAATCCAAACCGCATCCACCAAATTCATTCCAACCACCACAAATTCGACCTTTCGCCCTAGATTACCACCGCAGTACCTTCCATTGATAACGCGATCACATCAACTTTATAAAGACTATAAACGAATCCAAAACCCAGAATCTCTTCATCTTCACCGTCAACTCCAGCTCACCGTTCGCAATTATCTCAAAGTGTACAAACTCAGACGGTGGGTTAAAACCTGTAATAAACTCAACACATCCAACCACCGAACCAAATATTGGAAAATATTTAACATACTAACAGGCAAATACAGCAAAACTCCTTATCCCATCATTAATCAAAACCAACCTCTCTTGACGGACACCGACAAAGCCGCCGCTTTCGCTGAATACCTACAGGAGATATTTAAATCCAACAGTACTGAACGCCATCACCCAGTTCAAAGACTCAATCTTGCATCTCCCTTCCTACAATCCAACATTAATCACAGGATCTCCCAAACAAATCCACTCACCGCACCTATTGCAGTCGAAGATATCACACACATCACCACGACAAAACTTAACTCCGCACCTGGTATGGACAACATCTCATACAGGCATATCAAAGAAGCTCCTTATAATCTCATATACCTTCTCGCCACCATCTACACCATCATATTCCGTACTGGTTACATACCCACTGACTGGAAAACCTCAAAAACCCTGATGTTCTTAAAACCTCACAAACCTCCAGATGCCGTATCTTCTTACCGTCCAATTCAGTTGACTCCTACCTTCAGCAAAATTCTTGAACGGATCGTTGTCCATCGTCTACATATCCATCTGAACGACCACAACCTTATTCCTTCCACCCAAGCAGGCTTTCGTCCCGGATATAGTATTAACGACCAACTTCTTAGGCTCACAACACTCATCAGCCATCACTACAACAAATCACAACCATCTTGTCTAGTTTTACTCGATCTCGAAAAGGCCTTCGATAAAGTCTGGTAAAAAGCTCTCATGCACAAACTTCTTTCTTTCCGACTGCCTATCGCCTACCTGAGCTACATTTATAATTTCCTCACAAACCGACTTGCCTACATCCTTAAACCCACCAATAAGATGATTATGAGGCAAACTAATAATACCCACATTAATTGAATAAAGAAAATAAAGAATGATGAAATAAAATCCCTTTGACCAACATCCAATTCCAAAAATCCTCACTTTCTCCTAAATCCCTTTCCCAATAGAGGGTGTACCCCTCTGCACGGGTCCTAGTTGCGGCTAGGAATTAAAAAAGAAAATTCAATAGATTACAGATTCAACCTAGCCTAGTTGTGGATTGTTACTGTGCTTATGAGGACCCAGTGTAGTAAACAGCGTTGCCAACTCGTAGATATAAAATGTAGCTAGATCGCAGTAAAAAGGCGCTAAACAATCTTAATGACCTTTAAAATCGAGTAAAATGAAATGAAGAACAATAGAACTATGGTTTATTTGAAGCTCGAATGCCTCTTTATTCAATGAAAATTTAATTATTCTTTCGCGCATGTTTAAAAATAGTTCAAAACATTAAAATGATTTTCAATTAATTGATTTGAATATTGGCAACGTTTTGCGGGAGCCAAATGAGAGCAAGACAAACATAGGAAAAATCTCTCTAGACCTTCAGCTGAAAAAGCAAAGACAGGAAGGAAACATAAATTGACATGAGCCAAAGCAAACTTGTTTCATGGTTTCATTATCCCAGAGGAGTTCTATTTCGTGAAATGTGAAACTCACCGCCACTGTATCTCTCAAACTCGTCATATCCGAGTGACTTGAGAACTGAATTATCTTCTTTGTACTTTCTCTGTTAAGAATACAGTGAAGAGGAAACGTAGTGATCAATTTTATATGCGGTTAAGAAACAGGACAGAGATTCGCCGTGTACCTCCCCCACTTGGTTGCATTGTTACTCTAATCTTTCCCGTATGTCAACATTTCCCTGATCTCGGAGTTTCTGTCCCTTCAAGTTTGACCCTCCTTTCCTTTTCTTTTCGTAGCATCTTCATCGCTGAAACGAGGTAGCCTTTCCATATTCAGAAAAAAAATGAAGAATATTCAGAAATAAGATTAAATTCTATCTAGGGTCAAAAGGCGCTATACTTGGCGCTAGGCGATAAATCGAAAAATGTGTCGCTAAAAGCCTTCAAAAGGAGATAGATCTAGCGACAAATGCGCTAAGTTGGCATCGCTGGTAGCAAACACATTGGAGAGAAAAGCACAGATACGACCGCAATATGGACCGACGGCATTATTCAATGTCGGAGAGTGGAGTCAGTTAGATAAGATTTTTTGTAGTCATTTCACAGAATGATCATTTTGACGACCATTTTCGCCTTCATTCTAATATTCACCGCGGGATTTTCCCTGCTTTGTACTTCATCACCCACCGACATGGCTCACAAAATGCATCATTCTGGACGTCACTTATTGCCACCTACTGTTCCAGGACCACCGGCCTATCACGATCCACCGCAGTACGCATTATCACGCGCAACACCACAGAACAAACGTAGTACAGACAGACTCGCACATCAATCAAGCTCAAGATCTAGGTCACCAGCACATCGTAAAAGCAGCAAACGTTCTCCACCCACAAAAAGTCTAAGTAAGAACTCAGATTCTGATTCCGATCACGAAATGGCACTTTCTGACTCTGACCACATCAATCAATAAACGCAAATTCTTCAACAACAGCAACAACCTCCTTTCTGTTAACAGGCTTCGATACCAAATATCAAGCTCCAAAACACCTCATGCAGCAGCTTCTGAAATATGTACCTCAAAATAGCATCTCAAGAATTATTCCTACCAGGAACTGAATCATCATCCAATCATCAGATGCCAACCTCGCCAAGACCATACGCAACAAATACAGTTTCGAAATTTTCGGACCAAATGCTAAACTCACAACACTGGACAACAACAAACAAATCCGTCAACCACCGCCACCAAGAAGACTTTCGATGCTATCAGTGGTTTTCCGAGGGATAGAGCTTGATGTCACTTATACAGAGGCTGAAAACGAACTGAAGCTAGAAGGACATATCATCACCAACTGATACAGAGGCTGAAAACGAACTGAAGCTAGAAGGACATATCATCACCAAATGTATCCGCATCAAGACACAGCAAGGCACACCGAGCTATATGGTTAGAGTACTCACGAACAATAAACAAACAATAGACAATCTTCTGCAATCTGGAGCCTACATATACAAAAAGCACCATGGAGTCGAACCCTCACGCACTTCGCCGCCACCACCTGTACGTTGTGAACGATGCCAGGCATACAATTCACACTTTGTCAAGCACTGTCCTAACGAACCAACCTGTGGTTATTGCACCGGCAAACATCAGACCAAAACTTGCACTTACCTGCAACAACCTCCAAAGTGCAACCTGTAATGAAAACCACCCAACCTTCAGTTACAAATGCAAAGGCCGTCCTACCCTCAGTTCAGATGCACCTGCATATATCATACCACTTCGTCCACCTGAACAAACCATACAACAACAAAAAGTCACATCAGCACAACAACCTATAACTATCGAACAAGTTCTATCATTCCTTACTATCGTTTTTCAAAACACCTTTCCATTCGATCGAGACAACATCCTAAGGGAAGTCACCTACGCAGCTAATGAAATTTTCAAAATCAACTTTCAAGCCACCTACTCTGGACCGTACGTATACTTCTCTGCGAAACCTTTACCCAACCCTGGCTGAAACGTAATCCATCACCATACATAATCACCGGAATCATTTCACCCATCACCTTTCACTTTCATTATTGCACAGTATTCATAAGTGACTAACCAGGGCTTCACCTGTTCGTCACTAGAGCAAACTAAGCTCTGCAGGTTTCACGTAAAGAGCTGGTAGCGCACACTACGGCGTAGACTTGGGGCACCTTGTTTTTCCTGCTAGTACATATTTCAGAATTAAAGTGCGAACCCGTGTCAACTTCTGAGAACTAAAAGAGTCAAGTCTGAACCCTACTTTCCTTGAGTGTGAGCAGAAGCAGCATTCGACTGCACAGCGAGAACATTAAGCTTATATTCAGCTAGGACCTTTTCAAGACAATATCAATATTTTGATGTCATACTTCGATATTTTAGTTTGATGTTCTGATATATTGTAAATATTGATATCCAAAAATATAAAACTTTTATATTCAATTTTAAATATGGAACACCCCTAGTTCTGAAGCAACGCGCTGTCTTGAGATGGTCCTGATCGAAGAACGATATTATTTTTATTATTGAACTGTAGATATAAATTCAAAATATCTGAAAGAACTTCTATTAATTTCTTCAACTTTCTTTTAAAAATTCAGGTCACTAAAGCTCTATGAACTTTTATTTTAGGTGTGGTTTCGGCAGGCACTGCGCACAAAAAATGATGCTCCCTGTGACCCCCCATAACTACGGGCCTGATAACAAATTCAACCCTGAATTTAAGCTAAAGAGAAAAATAAATCTGGTTGTGGCGTGAGTTAAAATTAAAAGCTTCTTTTTCTTGCAACCGATGTATCACTTAGCAGTAAAGATCTGTTCGAATGGAAGAGAGAAACAAAAACCGTTAGTTTTTATTACTCCAATAACATTTTTGACACTTAAAAAAAAAATGTTGGTCAGTGATTCTATGTGAGAAAATATACATCATTGCTCGATTTACAGCTGCAGTTGCAAAAATATTAGGTTGGATACACTGGATAATGTGAAAGTTTGATTACCCAATTCAGTTCTATATTCTGTATTTCATTTGGGTGTGGCTTGTTCCACTTGCAGTAAATACATTTCTTTTAAAAGGTGACTATTACGGGGATGTAGCTCAGATGGTAGAGCGCTCGCTTAGCATGTGAGAGGTACTGGGATCGATACCCAGCATCTCCAATTTTTTTTCGAATTTATTTATAGCTTTTTAAAAGGAAATATCTATGGCTAGGCGTAGTATAATTTCGCAACTCGCGAATTCGCGAAGATTTAAACACTCAAAAAACCATATGAAGTAGAGGGATGCATGTGAAAATGTTCTTTTTAACTCACGAAATACTTGCAAAATTTTAATATTTTGCGAGCACTATTCAAGAAATTATAAAAAATTTATTCACGATTCATTCACGAAAATCATGCCTAAACATTCGATAAGCATAATTCTTCAAAAATCTATCATCGGATTCGCGTAGCACAGAGAATGTTGTACATTTTATCTTCAATTAAATGCAGCAAATTTGCGAAAATGGTTTGCTATGTAGCGGAAAAAATACGAACCTAATTATCACAAGGCGGTGTGCGTTTGGCGGTATTCTCTGTGAAAAGGTTTTGTGGAATCAAGTCGAACACGTGAAATGTCATGTCACCGAAAATCTCGTTATCGGAAAGAGTAAGCAAAGGTTCAAATGCAGACTTGAGAGATTGTTATCGAAGTTTTCCTGTGTGCTGAGTAACAATCGAACTTACCTGACCATAACAAATTTGGAACTATTTTCATCATGCCATAGGGAAATATGGTGTGATTCAGAACAAATTGGAACAAACCTATTTCTTGCACACATCAAACTAATATCTCTTCTCATTATAACATACTCAAAATCCGTTCACGAGAACTGTGTGAAAATGCCAATCAAATATGTCCCTCGAATAGTTCCCCAATTTGAGACGGTGTCATCCGGAAGCCAGTGGGTTCCACGTGCACCCGCATCTCATTGGGAACCAATTTATTTTTATTCATTACAGTCTAAATAAAATTTATAGCCATGTTCCGGAAAATTAAACGAGTTCTACACCAAAATGTCGGCCATTTTTGGTCGAAAATTGGTAAGATGCTTTCTTCCTTCTTCTTCTTCTTCTTTTATGCCAAAACAGCCCTTGCGTTGTGAGAGAAATATTTAAAGCTCACTCCTACTTCAAACCTGGAACTATATTGCTTGCCTTGGCCCAAAGAAACGGTAATTATCTGATAACCTCCCCCCTTCCGAAATTTGGGGCCGCTCGAAGAAGGGCGACTGAAAAATGCAGATTTATAAAGTAGGTCATATGCGGTATCAAATGAAAAGATTTTTCCGATTCAATATGAATACAAATTATTTTCTTCAGAAAAGGATTTTAGGGATTCCAAATTTGTAACAAAAATGAAACTGTTTAGAAAAAAATACCACTTTCGATCGAACATTGATCAAAGTCCTTTTTAAAGCTGATTTATAACTCCTCAGATGGTCTCCTCAGAAAATAGAAAAGGATCCATACCCTAAATCCCTTCTTGAATATATTTCATGTAACTGCAGAAAAGGATGCAACAGTGCATGTGGCTGCTCAAAAGCAGGACTCAACTGCTCATCGATTTGTATTAGACAGTTGTGTACAAATGTGCCTGAAGTCGTTATCGATAGGAACACCGAACCGAAGACGGAACACTCTATCAGTGATTGAGCGTTTAGATGAGTAGGCAGTAAATGATATTTCAGAAATTGAACGACTTTGAGGAAGTGACGAAAATTGTAAATATTTCTGCTACTATATTTTCATGTGATTTAAAGTATTTCATTATTATAACATTTTTTGTTTTACAAAGTAATAATAATAACTGTTATGACACTGTTTATTTGTATGTGTTCCTTTTAACTATCTACATTTGAAGAGATGTATCTTGAAATCTCTTGGACTGACGAAAGCCATTCTCCGATCAAACTGTAGCAAATTTAAGCTTCTTTGATATTCAGAATAACTACTTTTATCAGAAATATCACCGGTTAGGAGATAATTTGTGATCAAAAGTTATTGACGCGTGTTTTTAACGAATTCTCGAAAAACTACCTAAATTTTGAAGAGGTGTATCTTGAAAACTATCGGACTGAGGAAACGCATTCTGCACTCAAACTGTAGCAAATTACCTCTTCTTTAATATTGGAAATGACCACATCTACCATAAAACCCAACGTTTAAGGGATATCACGTAAAAACCCAAAAAAGGACGATACTTTCGTAGTTTTTTCAATATGGTGGGGCGCCTGGTGCCACGCCAAGGTGGAAAACTTGGATTTTTAATAAGGCCCCCAACATACAAAACATATCCACAAATCATAACTATTCAACTTCTTGCAAGGTACGATGTACAGATTGACTACTAAAAAGACTGCTTTGGGGACTCCATTTTGAAAATTGCAGAAATAAATGTGTTCTTGTGATAAGAATTTTGAATATATTGCACTGTTGGGTGTGAATTTTGAATTGAATTTTTAAGGCCTAAAGGCAAACTTTGGCTCAGGCCGGATGGATGATGATGGGATGATTGGTGGAATGAAGAAAGAGGGAGGAAACGGGAAAACCCCGAGAAAACTCACGTATACGGTGTCTGTTCACCACAAAGGGGTTTGAACGGACGATCCAAGCGCCAGAGTTGAGCACTCTAACCATTGATCCACCGCGGCCCCAGCACTTTGGAGTGTTATTGTTCATATAACATAGGAGACGTTTTGTTCCAATTTGTACTCGATCCAGTGGTAATTCTATCGCACTATTGTACATGTTTTTATTAAAATTTTGATAATTGTGGAAGAAATTTAAACTTCAGTATTTCAAAACCTGTTCAGAAACTATTCCGAGCTGATTGTTTAGAATAAACTCCAACAACTTGATTCGTGTAAGAATTTATCTTCACTACTACAGACGTTAATACAAGAGTTTTCATTTGGCAATTTCTCATTTCTTAAAAGTGGCTCGATTTTTATTTTACTTCCTGATTTCAACAAAAATCATTACGCAAAACCTACTTTAAGTTTCCTGTACAACGGTAATTTTCTTTCCTTCTTACAAATAGAGTTAAAATTGTCGCGAAGTGAGCTAAGTCAACTCAAGAAAGGGTGAGATCCTATTTTATCAGTGGAAAATGCTGGCGATTTTGTAGCTACGGTAGAGGGGAAAAACTGGCAAAAGCCCTATGTCAACAGTAGGAAAGTTTTAACTTCATTCAAGTTAAATTATTATTCAAAATATCCAAAAAGTTCACACCCAAAACAAACCCAAGTTTACAATTGCTATTTTTCACACTTCAATACCTGTAGATTAGTGCCCTATGATTTGTTTTCCAGTTTACTAATATTTGGGACGAATAGAGACCTTGTTAGCAGCATATTATTTTGCTTTAAAAGAAATTATGGTTTTTACCTACATAGCAAAATGACGTCCCAGGGATATCTGACGGATCTCCTGGCAGGATATCGGGACGTCCGTAGGACCTCCTGTTTAAGTCCCGTTTACATCCATGGGACGTATAGTTATAATTAATCCTTCGTATAATTATACGAAGGCATATCCTTCGTATAGTTATAATTAATTAAATAATAATAATAGTAAGGTCCATTTAATTTATAGAAATTCCAGGTAGGTAATCCCGCACGGCTTTCCGGGGGACATCCAGGAGACATCCATACGGGATGAACTGTTTGTATTGCCCGCAGAGTTATCCCACGGACGTCCTTAGGACATCGCTATGGGAGCAGGACCATTCTGACGGTAATGGGATTTAAATGGGACGTCCCAGGGACGTACTCTGCTATGTGGGTACTTTATTTTATATCAAACTTTTTGAAGTACATACTTAAATAGTAACAACCAAGTAAGGCCCCGGAACTTTTGTGTGTATACGTCGGTTATCAAAGGTGGAGTGTTTTATGTGAGTGTTTTTCATCTCCTTTACATAATCATTATTGAATAAATCAACATACACCGCCTCACAGTCCATACACGGAATCCTGTACACTACTCCTCTTTCCTCTTCGTCCTTTATAGCACCTTTCTTGTTGTTTGTCACTAAACCCTTTTCTCCTGTACGTTTTCGCACCTACCTTTTCCAACAGCCACTTGATTTTCTTCGTAAGTATTCACCTACTTTGTATTCCAAGACATTTTTTTTTTCTTTTCAACTTTTCATTCTGTGTCCTTTTTCCTTTTGTCCCCTTTCCCCAATCTTACCCTTCTTCAGTCGTCATCACGATATCCATTCTCCTTCAGTTGTTCTACATCTCTCTTCTTCTGATATTCTTCTCTAGCCAAAGAAAGCCTATTGTTACTATACTATGCCAAATTTTACTCAGTTTTAAACTTCGGGATAACTTTTTAGCGGGCATTTGCTGCTAGTATGAAGATCTTTCGCTTACAAAAAAGGGCGCTATGTGGACCATTTTCGGCCTACAGGTCCGAGCCTCATGCTAAAACATCTTTAAATCACAAAAGAAAAATCTTTACGCTTCCTTGTCTTTTTGTCTATAAATGTATGTTTACTGTGAAGAATCAACATCTATTTACCAATGTTAGGAGTATGCACCAGAACAGTACAAGGCAAAAGATGAATATGTATTTTGTAAATCGCCAGAAATACGTATAACAACGTATATTGTTACTGTACAAAGTTATACAATAAGCTTCCTCAATACTTAAAATCTGTAGAAAATGTTTCAAAATTTAATCTGTACTTCTCGAAACATTGACAAGCAACCCTATCAACGTCACTCCTCTTGTGGGGGGTGGGAGAGGGGGAAATCCTGCAGCACATGTGTTCTGGAACCAAGAAGTTACAAACCTTCCGTCTTTCGTTTTCTTAATCCTGATATCCAAGAAATTTAATACTTTGTTTTCTTGCATTTCATTTTCCAAAACAGGTTTTGCCGCTAACATTGCGTTCCTTAATGAACGAATAAAAACAGTAGTAGTCCGGCCCTTCCCTTTCTCCATCACCATCTTTTCCCAATCGTTTATCACCAAATCTGCTATCATTGGGCTTACACAGAATACAAATCCTGTACTGAAGCCTTCTTTTTCACTCACTATCTTGTCAGTTATCTTACAAAACCCATTCTTCCACACCACTTTTAAAGCCTTTTGCTTTCTATCATTATACGGACATACAGCGACTTTAATTTCTTCTGACTGCATTTCCTGTACTAACTCCCACTTTTTTAGTTTGTACCCAGCTTAATTTTCAACACACACAAAACCCCCTACCAATCCGACTTGCAAAAGCGCAAAACGTTCTCAATTGTCTTTGACGTGGACATCCACCATCTTGATTTCTGTCTCTACGAGTTATCCTACACATGTCTCAGTGACACTTTCATTCTGTGGCGGATATGTTTCTCTTATTTTCATATCCAGGATTTGTTATGGACTTCTATATTCTTCTACAATTTATGTTTACGTAATGTTCCCGTGCATGGCCAGACCTTAGCACTACATCTCTGTCCGTCTCCACTCTTACGATGCGAACACGCCTTCAGCGAAACGTTGCCATGCTTTTATTGTGTGTGTGTGTGTGTGTGTGTAACGTGCTTACATGCCTGTATATATTCACTAATATGTAAGTAACCTTATCTCATCATTTATATGCGTTTCCTTTTATACGTGTATATTACAAGGGCTTTTTCAGGCATGCAGAAAGAACAGAGTATTCATACATTTCTAAACACAATTAAGGATAATCTAAAGCAATGATCTCCAACAAAAGATGGCAGCACAACCTCCGTATATGTCTAATATATTTTCACTGTTACACGAAATTTCCTTGCTGGTCCTATAAATTCAAGCCTAGAGAGTTCAAACTTTCAGGAAAGAAAGTTCATAACCAATTCAAGAGCATGATCGATGCCGATTTTTACTTTTCTTTTTTGTTCATTGTTGAAATAACTTCATTGTTATAGGTTTCGATAATCACAACAACAATAAAGCAATTTCAACAATGGAGGAAAACCCAAATAAAAAATCGGCATCGAACATGCTCTTGAATTGGTTATGAACTTTCTTTCCTGAAAGTTTGAACTCTCTAGGCTTGAATTTATAGGACCAGCCAGGAAATTTCCTGCAACGATAAGAATACATTAGACATATACGGAGATAGTTCTGCCATCTTTTGTTAGAGATCGTTGCTTTAGATTATCCTTAAGATTGATTTAGTTGTTATTAATGTCCTAAAGAAGCTGCTGAGCTTCTAAGGCCGGGCCTGCAGATTTCGGTAAAGTGAACCACTCCATTCAATGAACTCCAACGGGATTGAACCCATGACCACGCACTAAGAAAGTGAGTGCACTAACTTCTCGATCTTCCCGTGGTCCACAATTTTGGCAAACAACAAACAGGTGCTCAGACTATTCATTATTTTGGCATTGGCAACAGAGTACTTTAGTATTTCTGTTCCTTGACTATGGACATAGGTGACATCGCTTTCCTTTTGGTGCGTCAGAGCTCATTGGCTTGCTAGTTTGAATAATTATTCAGCACCGTCCAAAATATTCTTTTCCACAGAGTTTCTAATATTAAATGACGATTCTTTGCTTAGCATTAAGGGTCGTATAAATTCATAAGCTACTTCCTTGATGGAAATCTTTCTGTGATGTGATATGTTCGGATTTCAGTGTGGATTATAATGAGTAATAACGATAAACAAATGTAGTATAGCAACATCCAATATATTCATGGAAAACGCCAGAGACCTTCTTGTTTGTTTCCTGCAGGAATATTCTCGAACCAATTAGTCCATCAAGTCTAAACCTCGTTTATTTTCATTATGATACGCTGTAATTTCCGGTTTCTTCTTTGGAACGACTGTCATCAATTACTGTGTCATTGTAAATGATGAGAATAAGGACTAACTACACTCTTGTGCTTTCTCGGGATGTAAGTAACCATTGTGGTGTTCGAACATACAAATTGGAACTAAGAAACTGCTCGTTGTTTGGAAAGTGGCATTATGGGAGGCGTGGTCCTGTTATCATTATTTCAATGTTCTAACTATTGTTATATTCGTCGTAAGAAGATACTTTGCTAAGGGAATGCTTGTAAAATAGTTGTCTGTGGTTATATTGCAGCCTTGTTATTGATTGAGACATGACACAAGACGTTTCACAACTTCAGGTGCAAGCCTCGTATGTACTGGATCTCCAAGCTTCCTATTAAAACTACGTACTCATCAAAAGCATAACCAGATTAAGCATCACATATCTTTTCGACTTTCAATCCATATTTCCCGGGTTTCTTTGGTATATCGACACCTGAGGATAATATTGTCTTCGTATCTCCATTTGGCGTTCATATATTGAATAAATGGGATAATACCTACTTTTGAATGGGATTAGTTTGTTCATTGATTGTATGTGATATACCAGGACAGTAATAGATTTGTAATTCCAATGGAAACAGTTCCAGACAGACATAGAACCCATGCGCATCTTTCTCGATTTTCATCCTCAACTCTCGTGTTCTTTTATCATCTAAACATATACAACTTTGAATAGTTTTGAATCTGTTCCCTGAAATTGTAGAATTGTAATGGGAATTTCAGTCCGAATTGTGAGAGTTCCGTAACCAAAACGTCGTAATTCTTCACCAGGCGTGATAAAATAAACAGTCCAAATAAAGCCAGCCAGCATTTCTTCTTTGTTCACCTTTTGCACAGTTCGATTGATACTCGCCTGCCTTACAAATTTGAGAATAACACAACTTCCAAAATGTCTGGCGTAAGAAATAAATCAAATGCTGGCTGAGGTGAACCAGTGAACGTTCCCTGTCGTGGCTCCGGAGCTGGTCGTCGTACAATATTATATGACACCTACTTTGAGATACATTGCGTGCAATAAGTGACCAAACACGACCATCGTTGCATCACAAACTTACATCTACAATAGTGGCCAATTCTCCATTGTTTTTATGTGTAGGCTTCTCACTTTCACTCGCACTTGCGTCAGTCCTCGTTTGCATCTACAACAATGGCCAATTCTCCATTGTTTTTATGTGCAGGTTTTTCACTTTCACTCGCACTCGCGTCAGAGTTCTCGCTGTATTCTACAATGTCATTCGCATTGTCCACAACAGTAGACGTATAGGAACAAGTCAGTCGGATGAGCTAAGGGATGTTAGGAATATTACTGTAACGTTTATTTTGTTAAATCTTCAATCTTGGTCATTATAAACTTGCGCTTACCAGGTGTATGTATAAGTAGTTTCCGGTTTAACTAAGCGAAAAGTACGCAGCGTATTCATTTGACACATACGTCATTTTGTTCGTCTGACATTAAACTACAAACACACACAAGTTGAGTCCGCCAAACACTAGCGTCTTTGTTTTATCGTTTAGTGATCAGGTCGAAGTTTGTGCCTGAAACGAACATTTGCGGCACACATTGCTTTTCTTATTTAAACAAAAGAAAAAGGCTGTTGAAAGTCATCGTGTGCTGCTAGAAACATATGGTGAACACGCTCCATCGATTAGAACATGTGAGACATGGTTTCGACAATTTAAAAGTGGTGATTTCAATGTGAAAGACAGTGCGCGCTCTGGTAGACCATAAAAGTGCGAAAACGAGCAATTGCAGTTGTTATTGAAGGATGACCCAACTCAAACTCAACAGCAATTGGCAAAAGCATTAAATGTGTCACAAGAAACAATCAGCAGACGTTTACGAGCAATGGGGAAGATCAATAAACTGGGTAAATGGGTCCCACACGATTTGAATGAACGTCAAATGGAAAATCGCAAAGTCACTTGTGAAATGCTGCTTCAACGCCACGAAAGAAAATCCTTTTTGTATCGAATTGTGACGGGTGACGAAAAATGGATTTATTTTGAAAACCCGAAGCGGAAAAAATCGTGGCTTTCACCTGGCGAAGCCAGTCCTTCAACACCAAGGCCAAATCGCTTCGGCAAGAAGACCATGTTTTGTATCTGATGGGACCAGAGCGGTATTGTGTATTATGAACTCTTGAAGCCCGGCGAAACCGTTAATGCACAACGCTATCGCCAACAAATGATTAATTTAAATCAAGCATTGATCGAAAGACGACCGGAATGGGCCCGAAGACATGGCAAAGTGATTGTGTTACACGACAATCCGCCGTCTCACACAGCAAAACCAGTGAAAGACACCTTGAAATAGCTTGGATGGGACATCCTTCCACACCCGCGGTACTCCCCAGACCTGGCGCCATCTGACTATCACCTCTTCGCATCAATAGGGGCACGCGCTCGCAGAGTAGCACTTCAGCAATTTCGAAGACGTTGGAAAATGACTCGACGAATGATTTGCCGCAAAAGACAAGCAGTTTTTCTGGCATGGTATGCATCATTTACCTCAAAGATGGGCGAAATGTGTAGAAGCCGATGGCCAATATTTTGAATAAAACAAAAGTAATTTCCCTTGAAAATTACGTGTTTTCTTTACAAAAAAAAAAAAAAAAAAAAAACTGGCAAAATCATTACACCTGGTATAATCATTTTGTTTGGATAGGATTTGGGATGGTTGTGAGATGGTAGATCAGGATGAGGTGCTCTTGGACGTCACCACGCTTTTAAATTCAGAACGAAAAATGACAATCTTCTTGTCTAGAGGCGTCTCTAGACTAAATGACAGACAGTTGAAACCCTTGTAGAACACTGGTGAACACTGCTATAGTAATGACGCTGAACTGTGAGTGAAGTAACTGTGATGAGAACAATTTATGTCAGGTTATGTTATGAGGTGCTTTGTAGGTTGTGTGGTTTGGCGGAAAATTAGACATAAGGGCCAGAATAAGTTGCTTGAAAATTGAACTTAAAAATTTCATTGGTTGGCTGCGTAGGTGTCTTCTGTGAGGATATTGGTCCGGTAAAATGGAAATATGTTTTGGAATATGAGAGAGTGAGGAAGGAGATAACTTGTTTGACTGATTGGCTGTTTGATTGAGGAAATGGGTGGTTGTTGTGTGGTTTGTTCTGAAATACGGAGAGGTACAAATAGGCAGGTGTATCGGGAATGTAACGTCCCTCACATTTCATTCAATTTTCGCTTGGTACATGTTGTATATTGTCATTAAATTCCTCCCTGAGTTGTATTATATAACGTCATTATTTTGGATAATTTCTTTTGGAAAATCCTGTGCGTACAGTTGAACTATAAAATTCTTTTAAGTTTTCGTGCGCACCTTTAATCTATAAAATTCTAATTAGTAGAAAAGCATTGTAATGTTAAGTTTATATGTGAATGTAACTGAATTGTGCAAAAGAGTGACTTCGGTGGTATGACGTCACGACCCGAGGATTTCCGAGCCCTGACCATGGGTATATAAGGCGTTGCAGATTGAAATCTGCAAGAGTCGTATGCCTTCCTAAACCAGAAGTTCCCCCAGAACTACAGACCAATAAGTCTTCTAAACACAATGGCCAAAATTACTGAATCTGTTATACTTAAGACAATAAACAAACATTTATCCTCCAAAAACATTCTTATTAAGGAACAATTTGGATTCAGAGGTAAACATTCCACAACACACCAATTAGTACGCCTTACAGAACATATAACAGACGCATTCAACAAAAATCAAAGTACCAGTAGTATATTTCTAGATGTAGAAAAAGCTTTCGATAGAGTATGGATCACTGGCCTCCTATATAAATTAATAACTATTAAACTTTCCGAAAATTTGATCTGCCTTTTGAAATCATATTTAACGAACAGAAATTTTTATGTATCAAATGAGAACAAAAACTCTAACTCCAGACGCATAAAAGCAGGTGTCCCCCAAGGCTCACTCCTTGGACCCACTTTATTCAGCATATATATAAACGATATTTCTAAAAGCACAAATACCAACATTGCCTTATTTGCAGATGATACTTGTATCTATGCAAATAGCTGGCAACCTAATCAAGCAGCTAAATACTTACAAAAACACCTTAAAGCACTTGAAAAATGGTTCTCAAAATGGAAAATCAAGGTAAATGTAAACAAAAGTGAAGCTATTAACTTTACACGCAGAAAACGCAAACCTACAGACATTAACACATTATTTCATAACAACATTCAGTGGAATACTCATGCTAAATACCTAGGAGTAATCCTTGATCCAAAATTAACTTTTGAAAAACACATTAACACACAAATAGGCAAAGCAACAGGTAGACTTGAAGAACTAAAAGGATTACTCACTAGTGATAACTTAAATTTACAGACAAAGGCTACACTATATAAAATGCTAATTCAGCCCATCCTATTATACGCAGCTCCAGCATGGGGGTACTCTGCCAAAACGCACATAAATAAACTACAGAAATTTCAAAATAGGGTCACAAAATTAATAACCAAATGTCCCCGATACACGAGACTCGAACCACTACAAAACAACCTAGGCATCCAAACAATAAACCATTGTATATCTGAATCCACTCAGAAATTCTACTATACCAAACTCTGTACACAAAACCAACTCATCATTCAGCTAGGCACATACGACGCCGCGCACCATATGAAACACAAACGCCCGTTGCACATTTTACAACCAAACCCGCCTAAACAAAGATAAACACTCTTTCACCACAATCTTGCATTTAGGGAAAAACAACTAGTTATACATATATATATACTAACAAAAAAATGAAGGTATGTAAGCATAAGTGTATAGATGCACCTACTAAGCAATATCTATGTATGAAAGGCAAACATGAATGAATGAAGGAAGGAACGAAAGAATGAGTGTATGGGAATATGAGAGTGTGGAAAACAATTTCTTATGTATAACGCACCTGAATGCAGATTACTGGGTAAAATACATCAAATAGTACCAAACACCAAATTAAATTCTCAAACAACTATTGCAAAAACGATATTGTTAGCTCTTTTCAGGTACTCCAAGAGGAACTTCATCAGATTAAAAACGTACCATTTATCTTACAGACAGACCAACAGAATTAAGCATCGTCGTCAAACTTAGACATGCGCGTTGTATGCGTGTGTGAGTAAGAGTTATGCATGCTAATACAACACCTGCAAAATCGGATGCGAAACAGATAAAGTGATATTACAGACTTTACCTGGGTTTTTCCACCCTTTATGCATGCGTGGTTTACCAGGTAATCTATTTAGTTAGAACCGACAGGGGTTTTTTACAAAATATACAGCAATGTATATTCTGTTTTTCCCCCCCACTATTAAGAAAATTCTTCTCGCGCTTTCCTGTCGTCTTGTTTCACCTTCTTTCATTTCTTCACACAAACCGATTCGCGGTAAATGTCTTCGTCAAGATAGAAACCGTAGCATCCACACCCGCGCCATAACCTGTAGTTGCATGACTGCATGTAGGAGAGTCGCAGTAGTCAGAGTTGGCGGCTCACTCACTTGGCGTTCTTGGAGGGGCCATGTTATCTTAGTGTTTCTGTTTCAGAAGCTCAGATATCCTCGGCCTATAGGCCGAAACACACCAAGCAAAGTGTTTGCTAGTCTAAGAAATGAGGCAGGTGGCACTGTTCTCCAACCAGTCTAAAAAATAAGGCAGGAAAGGGGTCAACCAAATACCTGGTTTCTACTAGTCTAAGAAATAAGGCAGGCAGCGGCCCTCTACCTTTCCTAGTGCAATTAGTCTAAGCAATAAGGCAGCTTGCACAATCCTTTGGCTCTCTCTAGTCTAAGAAATAAGGCAGGGGAGAGTATAACATATTCCTTGACTCCAACTAGTCTAAGAAATAAGTCAGGAAGGAGTTAATTAACCTTCCCACCTACTCTTGGCTGTTGGCTCCAACTAGGCTAAGAAATGAGGCAGTAAGGGGCCCTGATTACCGCTATTTCTTTTGTTTCCATTCTCTTGTATTAATTTATAATTTACTTTTCAGTATCGTGTTTTCAGTTAATCCCGTGCCCATAGCGGTGGTAGAAAATAAGTATAAGTTATAACATAGGGTTCTCTCCTGGGACCATTGCGAATAAGATTAAGCTATATATACTTGATAGGCAGCACTGTGATATCACATAATTTTTTCACCCAGTTAGGAAGGGGGCACGTAAGCTGCACCCAGTGGCAGCAGCAGTAATAAAGTAGGTGGTGTGGTCGTCTCTCTTAAACCTCACATGAGTGAGGGTAGGTCGTTCTACAAATTTGTAACTAAAGGTAGAGTAAAATTTGTTACAGGTATTGCATTTAGGCAGGTTTTGTAGGTTAAAAAAGTCTTTGGTATGGTGTTTTCCGGTACAGTATCCACATGTTAGTTCGTCCTGGCAGTTTTTCGTGTAGTGAAAGTTATATGCTTGACAACGTACACATCTTACTGGAAGTGGTGGTGAAGTGCGAAATGGTTCGACCGTGTATAGCTTCTTGTAACTGAAAAGTGTCGGGAGAAAACAAGGAATGTCACAAATCAGGTTTATTGAGAAAATCAAGTTTTAGTTCTTTAAACGCTTAATGTTTAAATGGCTTAACAAATAAGTAATACTGTTCCCTGTAAGGTCATTTAGGAGTTTTAACCCTTCGTTCTTTGGCAGATTTGCAGTCCCAATTTTCCCCAACAGAATGAGCTACACCGCACAAAATTACTAGAAACGGAATTCCCTATTTTCTCCCGACACCCTTCAAATATAGACTTCGTCTGTGGTAAATCATCTATGGTCTGCTGGCGATTGTTTAGGACTCTAAACATGCTTGGTGTACATATGGGAATACGTTTAGCTATGAAGTGTCCTTGCAGTTTCAATTCCTCCTCGGCTTCCCTATATGTATTGTCTGAATCTTCTTCCCTGATTACGGCAGACAGGATTGGTGGGCGAAGTGACGGTGGTGGTTGAAACGAAGTGGTTTGCTATTGTCCACATGAGTACGTTTAGCATTTGGTCCAAATATCTCAAAGCTGTGTCCATTTCTTATAGTCATGATTATGTATGGTGATTGAATAATGATTCCGTTTCTAGTAGATATGATTCTATTGATGCTATTTGAGGAGTTGATAGAACAGTTTTTTTTTTTTTTTTAGTTTGATATCTGCTGTCGAAATTGGTTAAAGAATCATTGTTGTTGTAGAACTCTTTGAAGTCTGAAAGTCGACATGGTCAGAGTCAGAGACAGTCATTTGTTCTTCAGATTCAGAGTCGGAATTATTATGAACATAAGATTTCTTGATCAGTGGAGATTGTTAGCTGCCTGAGTGACGGTGATCTGGAGATTAAGACCTGAACTTGAGTGAACTGAAAGACGATCGGTGCTGCGTTTATGTTTTGGTATTGTTCTTAATGAAGTGAATTTTGCTGTGGATGAAGAAGTTGTTGATATCCGTTCTTTCCTGTACACTTCTGTTTACTTGGCATGACGTAATGTTTCGTGCAATCATGGAATGAACAAAAATGATCGAAGATGTTGCTATGTCACCAAAAGGTGTTACGGTATGTTCTGTAAGTGTTTGAAGATGAGCCAGTGATCAGTCTCTGGACAATGACTGTGACTACTGTCACGTGGAGGGGGGAGGGGAGGCGTTTGGATGACAGCCCAGGAGGCGTACACTGTCTGTTAAGTGCAAGTCAAAGCGGGAGCTATCTACTATATCAGGCTGATTCCACAAAGACACATTTGTAGTCCAGAGATAACGCAGGAAATGGGCACAGGGAGGTTTTCAAAGATAATTGACAGTAATGGGTCTAACACTAAACAAGACATCGACTAGCCAGGTGAGTATATCGACTAAGTTTGCTACAAATTAGCCACGTATGATCACCGATTTTGTACATCAACTTACGAGAAACGTAATCAAGATATTTTGTTCGCAGTTTATTCAGCATATTACATTGAGTCAAATTCAACTTTGAAACTTAAATTGTATATTAATTGATGTAAAGCTATTTCCTGTATGATACGCACGAGCCGTGAACGACGCATGGGGGGATGTGGAAGTAGCGCTCTACATATTCTCCACCTATGGTACGAATGAGGTGGGGTGGTCAGTCCCACACTCGACCACATTTACCTCCCAAGGTGCCCAGGAGTACCAAGGACGCCCTGGTACTCAATTTTATAGGAGGCTGAGTGCACCTCGGAGTGCCAGGCATGGGAACACTGCGAGAAAAGTTTCCAGCGTCCTGGCCGGGATATGAACCCGGACCGCCCGATTTGTAGTCAGACGCGCTAATGCCTGAGCCACGGTGACCATTGATTGGTGTACTACAACTAAAAAACTCAGCGATGCTTATAGCCATCTAGCGTTGTAAATACGAAATATATTTAAACTCAGTACGTGGAAATTGAAGGGAGGGGTATTCTCTGAAACCTGTGAATGATATAAAATTATTCCAAAAGTAAAGTAGAATAAAATAAAATAGGATTGAAATATTCATAATTTTGAAAGTAGCGAAGTGGAATCCGAACTCAGAAGACAGTACACAATTTTAGAACAGTGACTATCACTATAACGTCACACATTTACGTGTCTAACATTTTCAACAGTCAGGAATGTCAGATGTCTTACTGTCCGACACGTTAGATCTCATTGTTCACTGCGCAGTGTGATCAATAGCTATTAGACTATTTGAAGGCAATGCTGGTATAAAAGCGTCAGACTTCAAATGATTTCAATAATGTAAGTAAATTCAAACGGACGAGTATTGAAATGAATCTATCAAACGATGTGTTAGATATCGAACACGTTAGAAAGAAAATATTTTCCCAAATATATATACATATAATATTTATATGCATGATTTCCTGCTTTTCAAACTTCACAAATACTATTTGGTTTCTGGAGAAACGAACTGCAATCAACATTCAGGCAAAAAGAATTGAAGGTTTACGAAAAACATTCACGTTACATGATAATACAATTCATGTTTTTAATTTTGGCGCTTTGTGGGTACAAATTGGCGTATTTATAATTACGTAAATTAAAACGAATATGGCAAAAAAACAGAAAATAGAGCAATACAATGGTAAATAACCACTTATGAAATTTATGGAGTAAAAAATCATAAAACCTTACACTAAATGTATGAAAATGGATTATCAGAGGTAAAAGAAAAAAGTATATGGAACAATCGGATTACGAAATGGCCCATTATTCGAAATGCAGAAACTCCCCTCCCCTCCCCCTTCACACGTCAAAGTATTTCAATTTCCACAATGCACATACCTTCAAAAAACTAATTTCAATAGAAGCTTCCGAGCTCTCCAAAATGCAGATATGCGGAAAGTTAAATTAATTGCCATGAAAAAAAATGTGTCGACATTGGAAGAAAATTTGTTAACACTATGTTTCAAATTTAAAAAAAAGGATGTCACAGAATTTCCGTTCTGAAGAAAAATATTTAGAAATAAAATTAATTATATCAGGGGTGGGGTCTCAGGCCCCTATTGCTTTCGAGGTTTCAGGTTCAATTGTTAGACGACCTTCGTAAAAAAATATTACTATCTGAAATTTACAAACTACGTTGCTTTAAATAGGATGCAGGAAGAAGACTTTTCTTATGAATAAAATACTCTTTAGAAGATGAACATATCTTTAAGTCTTTTATTTCCTAAAATCAAATGTATATGATTTGACATTAGAAAATTTGACAATTATTTGTGACAGGAGACTCAATGGAGGATTTGAATATTTGATTATAGGAGGCTCAATAACAATCTCAGGAAAGTAGAGGAGAATAAACGTACAAGGGAGGACACTCACTAAAAGTCATTTCTACGGGAGAATATGATATTCAATAACGGGGAAACACAGTTTTTAAGGACAGACAGTTCACTTGAATAAATGTACCTCGTTATACAATATAAACAGGTAACACAATGTTGTTATAGCAACTGTTGTAACAAAACAGTAAATATCTCACTTTTAATACAATCAAATATCAACAAATACATTTGAGAAACTAATAAATAATACACTGTAGAAAACTAAAGCAAAACACATTACAAATAGTTATTTAGACGAGCGATAAATCACTTTTCAAAACACAAGCTGCACAGTCCACCTGTAGTCCTTTTGCTAATTAGGGCATATATGTATATGATTTGAATTATGAATAGAATTGAATGTAAAAAACAAAAAAACAAATTCACGATAAATATTAAATGATTGATTATAGTATGAGGTATTTTGTTATAGTTTAATGTAATAACTAATTAATAATAAAGATTATCTTGTACAGGTCTAGGCTCATTCCTATTTTAATTTTCCTCCTACCGATAGCAATTTTAATGTAAATCTTTTACCAATGTTTGTTTTTATTATCCTGATGAAGCAAGATTGGATCAAGCGAAAGGTTCTAAAAAAAACTTAATTTTGTTATTAACATGTCCGTCCAAGTAGGCCCTTTTTCTATTTACCTTGAAAATTGTAGGTGGTGATGTGTGATGTTTACATAATGTATATCTTCTACTTAGAATTCTATTTCAAATTGAAGCACTGCAAACGTTTCACTTCAAAAATAATTCATACAATAATACAACTGTGTTCCTAGTATCCCAGAAAATGATAAAGCAATTTGTTCTGATAAGGATTCAAAGATTCAAAAAAGCATTTTAAAAATGTTGTGGTAAAAAGGATCCAGGAAAGTTTGGAAATTGTCACTGCAAGAAGCTGCTTATTTTTCTTCAAGTTACTGAATGAATTTAAATTACATAATCCAGAGGAGATGAATTAAAATTTGAGAACATACTGATGTGAGATTGAAACTAGAGTTATAAATCTAATAATTTTATAGTTTAGGACTAAACAGCATTTATCATTACTTCTTTGTTTCACTTTTTTTTTGTTACAAATTCAAACGTATGAAAGTCAATTTGAAGTTATGGACACAGAGTCTAAATATCATTTATGTATTCGTCACATTGAAATTATTGGTTTGTTTTATTGATAACTTGGAATATCTTGACATGTCTTTCTGTATCCTGGAGAAACATTTAGTAAATGGTTTTAATGCAATGTTTAATTGAAGTCTAATTTGCTGTATCTATGGATAACAAATGATGATTGATTTGCTTGAAATTATGACAAAGCATCTGATTATAAATCTTAATAAAGGATTGTGTTTTCTGGTAGTTCAGTGACATTATTCTTATGTGTGGTAGAAACAGTACAGTACTCGACCAATGACAAAAAACATATATAGTTGATATCGTATAATATATAAATATAGATTTACAAATATTATTATTACACACAATATTCAAAGAATGTGGGTACGTACATTTTGTGATTAACTTACAACGGCGTGTTTTAGTTTGCGAAACAACTCAAGGAATGTAGTGAAATGCCTAGGAAGGTTCTGGAGGACTCAGGTCCTTTCCATCAATTTATGATTTCAATTTATGATTTCAATTTAAAGTTAAAATAATAAAGTTTATTCTGGTTTACAGCAGTTTTTCTTTCCTCAGCCGGTTGTTTTAATGGGATAAATTGCCTAAGTAGCTACGCTGTGTATGTGTGTGTTTTCAAATTTTTAGATACTGGACAAAATGACAAGCAACAATGAAATTTTGGAAAACAACCCCAATAACACTTCTGAATGTGTATCAAATGAACTACCTGAGATTTTGACATTGTTTATTTTAGCTGAGAAGTTAGAATATCCGTAATGGCGAACTTCATACGCCCATGGCATGATGCCATTACGTTTATTTGGTACACATTCTCAAGAATTATTGGTAGTCGGGTAAAAATAATCGAAATTTTAGCTCAACGACAAACAAATTGCAACAGAGAGTCTGACAACTGTTTTTTGTACAGCAAGTGTTACAGTTTCAATGTTCTAACAACATCTTCCTCAGATGAAAGGTTAATCATCATTAAGTTCATAATAAGCACCAGAAGGCCAAGAGATCCTTCCTATATCATCCGCCAATCACGCTCCAGAATTCGTTTACTTTCCAAAACTAAACAAATTTTAACCAATCACAGACCTTCGCTCACAGACCACACCCCCTAGTCAACTAAACCGTTAAAACAAACCGTGTTAACAGATTTGACTATGAATGATTGGGAAAGGATGGTGATGGAGAAAAGAAAAGACAGACTGTTACTGTTTTGCAGGTACGTAGATGAATATCTTGGTGTTTGCAAAGGCTCAAGAAGTACATTAGATATATTCATTAAGGAGTTCAGTGATAAAGGCAGAGGAGTGCTTTTGGAAAGTGAGATGGAGAAAAACAAAGTATTAAATTTCTTGGATATCAGGATTGAGAAAATAAAAGACGGGAGATTTGTAACTTCATGGTTTCAGAAGAAATGTGCAGCAGGAGTTCTTTCTTGTCACAAGAGGAGTGATGTTGATGAAATAACTAAAGAAAATTTCATAAGAAATATGGAGGAAAAAATAGAGGAGATTAACACGAAAGAAGATCAAAAGAAGAGAGATGAGGAAAGATTTGGGTGAAAATGAAAGGAGAATGGGTAGAGTGAGGATGACAGAAGAATGATTAGGAGGAGAAAATGGTACAAGAAGAAGAAGGAGGAACAAGAGGAATTGGAAAGGAAAGGTGATTTGAGATAGAAAGTCTAGGAAAAATTACCGAGAAAATCAAGCGGCTGTTGGGAAAGGTAGGAGTGAAAACTTATAGGAAAGAAGGGAAGAGGGTCTTGGCCTTAGTGAGAAACAAGAAGAAAGGTGCTCTAAAGGGAGAAGAAGAACAAAGAGGAGTGGTATATAGTGTTCCGTGTATGAACTGTGAGGCAGTGCATATAGGAGAGACGAGAAAAACAGTATTGAAGAGGCTTAAACAACACAAAAATGACGTCAGATTAAAAAGAGACAGAAATACTATTTACCAACATGTACAGGAAGAAGCGCATGATACAGACTGGGAAAGGGCGGAGGTACTAGAACGAGAGGAAAGGATGTTGGTTAGAAAGTGGAAAGAAGCGAGAAGAATTAGGGAAATGAGAGATAAAGCGATGAACTGGAATGGTGGATTAAGTATAAATGAGGAATGGGAAGACATAGTGTAAAGAGAAGAGCGGAGAAACTATTCCAGAAGAAAATAAGGACTGTTCTGTAGCCCCCGCTCTTTATTCTTTATTTTATTTTAAGCTTACTTTTTATTATTTATTTATTTATTTGTGACTTATTTATTTAAATTTCATTACTTACTTTTTATTTTATATTTATTATTTAATTATTTATTTCTTACGCATTTATTTATCTATAAAAATATGTTTGTGTCTCGATTCACTTTCCTTGTTATGTTGTTTCCTGTTTCAAGCTTATTATAACGGTCTAGTTGACTAGGGAGTGTGGCCTGTGAGCGAAGGTCTGTGATTGGTTAAAATTTGTTTAGTTTTGGAAAGTAAACGAATTCTGGGACTTGATTGGCGAATGACGTACGAAGGAATCTCTTGGCCTTCTGGTGCTTTTTATGAACTGTTAGTGTTTCCTCTGAGGAAGATGTTATTAGAACATTGAAACTGTAATGCTTGCTGTCTGCTTTTACAATAAAGTTAACTGTGATAGCCATTTCAGCCTGTTTTAATAAAATTAAGTATGGATACAAGGCCTCAATATAATTATATCTATATTGGTGAATCAAGTAAAAATAATAGAAATTTCAAACCAACCGCAAACAAATTGCAACAGAAAGTCTGACAATTGTTTCTTTATGAAAGAAAGGTGTGATAAAAACGATATAATAAAGTCTACCAAAGCCAATGTAGTAATAAGGCCGCCAACTTGGAAAATGGCCGCCATAAAGCAATAGTCGGATAAAAATAATAGAAATTTTAATTCAAGCCACTTATGTCGCTTTTGGACGTAATTGTTGACCACCTTCCCCCCGATGGTTTGTGGCAACTATTATAGGCTCTATTGAAATAGTCTAGTTAACTCTACAACAGATCTAAATATAATTGAGATAACCTATGACCAAGAAATTGTGACAAACTGTACCCTCCCACAGACTTCTATGAGTATAAGTGTGGAAAACGTAAGCTGACAGTTTTCAGGAAACAATATTGTAGGCCCTCTCAAAGGAACTTAGTTAGCTCTACAACCTGTCAAAAGATGGTTGAGGTCACTTCCTACCTCTACTCCGGTAATCATAAAATACTTTTCTTGTCCATAATCTTCCGCGTTCATTTCAAATGCCGAAAAAGGTACTGTGTCGATGTTTGGCAGAAAAAAAAAAACAACAACTACATATCAAATTACTCAGACCGAAGACGATTTTCATTTCCTACGTTTCAATTGATCACGTTTTAGGTACGAAACCTATGGAAAGTGAACTAAGCTCCTTCCATTCAAGTAAAACTTTGGTCTCAAAAAACATAAAACGATAAAATAATTGGTACGTTCTAATATGGCGACTATTTTTGAAGATGACGGCCTTATCACTACAGTAGCGTTGATAAACTTTATTCCATTGTTTTTATCACACTTTGTTTTTCAATATGAAACAGTTGTCAAACTTTCTGTTGCCATTTGTTTACGGTACAACTCTATTTTTACCCGACTATGGGGTCGTTTTCGAAAATTTCATTATTGTTTGTCATTTGTCCAGTATCTTAAAAAAAAAAAAAATGGAAACATATACACACGCAGCGTACGTATTGATACATCTTATCGAATTACTTCATTACAATAAGATTATAGTAACACAGATTACTTGCTAAAAGGGATTAGGTTAGATTAGATTAAAATGTATTCTACTTCGTTGTTTAGTTAGTAGTCTTGTAACAGCCCCTTGTGACCTGGCTCCATTGGCGAGAACATGTGGCTCGATTACCTCATTTAACCTGTTGCATGTCGGTCAATTTAAATAAAATTTAATCAAAATGATTACGATAAAACACTATTAGTATAACGAACGATTTACGTAAGTACTTTTCCTTACGAAATAAAAGACACACAAAATTACTTGTGCCCTGTTCTCCAGATTTCGGTCATTTGTCGTTCTTCATCTCAGCTTCCTGGTTTGCTTTATTATGACTCCTTTTATTCCGCCTCTTACTTGAATTCACACTCTTCTCAGGTTTTATTTCCCCATATTCCCTATTACCTTCAGACACTTCACGTTTCTCATTACCTTTCAGCTCAAGTTCTTCATTTGATATCTGAGTAGGGTTTCTTACTTCACTTGATCGTTAAAGATCTCTTGTTCAGCTTGAATAGCTACGTCTTCATAAACGGTTTTTACTGACATATCATCTACTATACAAACATTTTGCGGATCATTAGATTCTGCACTACTAAAATCTTCACATGAATGCATGGTTTGGCCGTAGGGCAGCAGCTCATAGTAGATAATTCCCTGCCAATCCCACCAAACACACAGCAAAACCTTCCTGGCCGTCAATCCTGGCTTGGGCACCGTTTGCGCCGGTGCACCGCGCTTCGACCACGACCGTTTTCGCGTGACGTTGTCGTAAGTGATCCACTTTTCATCATCAGTCACCAACCGCTTCAGAAATGGGTCGCTTTTGTTGCGATTCGCAGATGGAAATTCGGTTCATGAGGTTTTTTGCGTTAACTCGTGTGGCACCCATACATCAAGCTTCTTTGTGTATCCAGCCTTATGCAAATGGTTCCACACGGTTTTTTTGTGCAATGTTTAGCTCTTGGGCAATCGAAACAGTGCTTACATGACGGTCGGACGCGACAATGTCCATGATTTTATCGACATTTTCGACACTTGGCCTTCCAGTGCGTGGTACATCTTTGACGTCAAAATTACCGGAACGGAATCGACGAAACCAAAATTGCGCATGATTGGCTGTTACAGTATCAGGACCATAAACACTATTCACATTTGCAGCCGCCTGGCTTGCGTTTTCGCCTTTATCGAAGAAAAACTGTAAAATATAGCGTATTTTCTCTTTGCTAGTGTCCATTTTGACGCGCGCTCACACAACACTGAGTCAACTCATCACAACTATCTGAACAGTGTTTGTAGTACGCAATCTCATCGTTTGAACGCCATCTCGTGGAACCCGATCGGACTTATACAACGCGAGATACAGATCACTGAAGCCATCTATTGGCAAAATAATGGATTACTTTTTACTACACCAGATATATTTAACAGGAAAATACTTCACCTTCGGCGAGTACTGTACAAATTACCTGTTTAATTAGATTTATGTGCATTTTATACATAATACTCTTAAAGTTCATTGTTTCATTCCATATTATTCACTCTTTTTTCACTTCTTTTTGTTTTTAAACAATGATTAAATAGATTTTTGTTTTAAAATGGTGTTTTGATTATACTAAAAATGTATTTCGTTGTTATGGGACACATTATGTCATAAAATTATTATATTTTGTTACAACATGCACAAAGTTTACATCAACACACAAAATTGTAAGACATACAAAAATGTTTCTGCCATAAGAGTCTTCAAGATGTATAACATTACTTTTGTTAATTGTATTTCTAATGTTGTTGAATTGTACAATTCGTTATTATCTTTTCCTGCATCTTTCTTATTCCATTCACACTTTAGAAATACTGATTTAGTTATTATTCGTTGTTGTGGCCCCGACGATGAACATTTGTACGTGCTCGAAAATATATTCGGGATTAAACAATAGTAATGTTATTTATATTGAAGGCTACTAAGTCATGTAAGTACCATTTTAAGCACCAGTTTTCCGTGCATAAAAATGACATCTTTTAGATTGGGTTAGTTGGAGTTGACTGTTCGGTTCCGAAAAGAGTGTCCGGTGCATACTAAAGAAATACCAAAGAAAGATATGACTCATATTTTATAGTATTTGTGTTCCGAATTTGGCCGTGGCGCTATATTCAGTGAGTATCGAGTTCAACACAAGCGTGATTCGGACTAGATTTAAAATTATAAATCTAGTTAATATAATCTCCTTCCGATGGAAGGCAAAAGCACACCACCATTAGTTCACCTGGTCTAGGATGCTTTAGGTAACCTACCTCTGAAATCACTGATCACCGGACTAGTTAAAAAAATTTGGAATCAACGTGGGTACGCTTGAATATTCAAGGCGGGGACTTATTTTAAGAGTTTATTTTACTTTTGGATTGAGATTAGGCGATTTTGTCTCAAATAAAAAAATGAAAAAAAAAAAAATAGTGAAGCGCTCCACTTTCTCGTACAACTTCGATTCCACCGACACTTGTGCCTCCAGTCGGCGTCTGTAATATTTAGTAGCATTGGCGCATTCTCGAGATATACAAGATACACAAGTTTCCATCCAATTTTTTTAGAAATAAATTTAATTGCTTCTGTATTCACTGCTAATGAGCTTTGATTTAATTTTGACTTTCGTCACCAAAATATAAGCTATTTATTCCCTTATGTAACATACAGGTTATAATGTTAAAAATTAAAAAAAAAAAGAAAAGAAAAAGAATGTAAAACATGTTATATTCTACAACATTGAAATATACTGTAAACGCTTCTATTAGCTCCAAAATGGCTGCTTGCTTTCGTTCTCCTTCCACTCTATAGCGACCAAAAGTAGCAACAGACGACAGAGGTGACAGTCGAGCAGCGAGACAGTCAAGGGCGCCCATCTTGTGACTTTCAGAGGGGAACAAAAATAAAGCGACAGTTTTTCTGACTTACTACAAGTTATTAACAGGATAACCACAACAATATTTACTAAATTAAGGGCGCAAACAGAACCATATGACGAAGTACATTAAATCTACCTTAATGTATACTGGAAGTTGATTGGGAATATTTAAAAGAGCATAATAATGTTAATGATTTAATTAGTAAACTTTATGATATTATTTATGAAATATTTGTCAAATGTGTCCCCTGCAAAAGGAACTCTGTCCAAAAGTATCCGTGCTGGTTTACTAGAGACATTATTAGGAAACTCAAGGTTCAAACAATTAATCATATAAAGTCTAAACACAAAATTAAAAATCAAAACCCTACTATCAGCAGTTTGTTCGATTGTGTAGGGAAGTCAAGAAAGACATAAAAAAAAAACAACCTATAAGACCTTTATGTCAAATTCTGAAAATAATATCAATAATGATCCAGGTCAATCGTGGAAATTAATTTAAAACAAAACAAAATATTTCCCACCTAAATATATTAAAATTTGAAGGTTGAGATTTGTGTAACAATGAAGAGATAACTAATACGTTTGCACAGTATTTCCAATTTGTATCCTCTTCTCAACTGTTCAGTAATTGTGACAGTTATTCTAGAGGTTACAAAAAAATTGGAATACTGTCTGTTGACCAAATATATTTGAATGAAGTAGAAAAGGCTATCAAGAAACTAAAATCCACAACGACAGTTAGATCTGACGGCATATCCTTGTATTCTCATCCTATATAGTGAAAGGATGTGTTAGTAAATTTAAATGTTACCTATTGATTGCGCTCAACTTGGCACTAAGAACATGTATATTCCGGCACAAGTGAAAATCTGCTTTAGTTTGTCCTATACCTAAAACAAACGACAGACGAGAAATTACCAACAACAGGCCTAAAGCAATCTTACCAGTCTTTGCCAAAGTCTCTTAACAGATTGTATATCAACGAATTATTAATCATGTAAAGCCAGTAATCTCAACTAAAAAACATGGCATTCTATCACAAAAATCCAAGGTAACGAACCTTGCAGTTTTAACAGGAGAACCTTGCAGTTATTGAAAAGGCGTTTGACAGAGCTAATCGCAATATATTACTAGGTAAATTAAATCACTATTACTTCTCTCCATCCTTATTAGGTTCATGTGATCTTATCTAACTAATCGCAGACAGTCTGTTCTATTTAAGGAACACAAATCTGATGAATATACAGCACTGTCCTGAAAGGCTCGCATTTTTTTTTTACCGTTGTTATTCCTCTTGTTCATTAACGATCTACCGCAATTCATATCGGATAATGAAAAAGTGCTATGTGCGGATGACCTCAAATACGGTATATGCTAATATTAATTCCATGGAAGATGCCATAAAACTACAGCATAGTTTAGAAAACTTGGTGCGCTATCAATCAAGTTTCAGTCAATACGAAGTTTTATCATTCAGTAGAAATAAAACGATTTATAGGTTTAATTGTTAAATTCATAAGTATGCATTAAGTAGACCCGACGTAGTTATGGTGTCATGTTTCATATGAAATTGACGTTTAACAGCCAGATAACAAATATTACAAATGAAGCTTTTAAAATTATAGGATTTGTAATAAAGATGGGGAGAAAATTTAACAACGTTTCAACATTAGAGAAAATGTACTATGGTTATGTTCATTAGACCAAAGAAAAATAATTTGAAATGGCTTAAGCTGCACAGACTCTACATTGCTACAGTTTCATGCCCCGTCAATAAACTCGCGAAGACAACACTGAGCTGGTCTCTTCCACTGCAAAAAGGCAAGAACAATAATATAATGACGAAGTCACCAACCTGGAGAATATGTACAGCTATGGACAAAAGTATTGTCGCATCTCTATAACTGAATTTTCTTATTTAAGAAAAAAATAAGTATTTTGATACGTCGTATAAATTTGTTGACTTACAGACTTATGCACAATCACATGGCGCACGCGTGAGGAAAATATTGTCCCGGTACGTCGCTAAACGAGGATGATATTTGCTAAACAATATTTTTTTCGCCAACAAAAAAATGCTAAGCCCAAAATTTATTAAAAGTCGTTTTATCGCAGAGAGTGATACTTCTGTAACACAAGGAGAACATTCTCACAAGGAGTGTTTCTGTAACCTAATGTTAATTTTTGTTAATGGATACTATACACGGGAGGGACATCTTTGCGAATTTTGAAAATAATATTTAACGACATGCAACAATACAATTGTCCACAGCTATACTACCTTCAATGAAATATGTAGAACTTCCATCGAATTTAATATATGTGATATGTCTTCGTCTTCCAAAGTATTTAAAACTATTATAATAAAAATATCTGTAAATGAGCATTTTAAATATCAACATATTAACTGGGCTATAAAGCTTCTTGTGTTGACAATAAATAAATAAAATTAAAATATATATATAAAGTTCATATAAACATTTTATTTTGTTTTTCTATCTTGCATAGTATAATTTTCTCTGGCTAGGTGGGGAGCACCCGCCTTTGCACCCTAATGGGCACCCTTGGAGACAGTCCTTAATATGATTTGCTTCAGTAGTCTTCAGAGTTTAGTAGCTTGACACGTACCCACGCTCACGGCCGTATTTGGTTATAGAGCGATTCCACGCGTCACGCACTGACATTTAGAATACACTTTCCGACGTTAATTGACTTATAACTTCTGTTATAATTGCAAGAAAGGTGATTTCAGCACACCGTTGGATATAGGAGACATTGAGGAATACATTCCCGGTGAAAGAACACGTAATCAATAAGAATACTATATATTATTTAATGTTAAACTTGTCGTCACGCACTGACATTTTTGCAACCCGCACTTACACTCTGACATATATTTCCTCCAAATTCTCTGAAAGTATAGACCCCCACAAAAAAATTTAAAAAAAAAAAACACACATTCAAGATGAATGTGTTAGGTTTAATTTCCATAAAAAAAATCAGAACATATTAATGTAATAAGCGTATAGGAGGAAAAAGAGCGTCACGCACTGCCATCTGTGAATTATTAGATGAATTTACTTTGTAAGTATTGCTTTATTTTTGTACATTCTGATAGAAATAAACCAACGGACTCAATTACAGATCCTAGATAAAATATCACTATAAAATATAATGGCCAAAATGTTTATGTTCCAAAAGTTAAACATTTTTAATCTATATTAGAGCGATTCTACAAATAAGTGAAGCCCTGTAGTAAAAACATACAGTGAGCATTTCGTAGACTAGTGCAATCAGCTCCTGGAAGGTACCCGGAGCCCCAAGTACGGTAGAGCAAAGGGTGAACGTGTCTCCCAGGGATTCCGCCAGGATTTTCAGTTTGGGGGTGTAGGGCAAAAAATGGAGGGTGTAAGTGTAGTTTTGCACAGTTTCTATAGTTTCCGACCGTAATTTTTTTTAAGTTGAGAGTGTGCTCGAGAATTTAGGGGTGACATCCCCCACAGGGGAGTCTGGGAGAATCACGCCCTCAAGCACGGGACTGGATGCGGCAAATGAAGATAAAGAAGGGGCGTTGTATATTTTTGACTCCTTCGAAGGGGTGCCAAAATCGGATATTGCTCCCCTTGCAAAAATACAAGCTGCAGCTTTGGGTATACGATGTGTGTTTACTAAATCTTTAACAGGTCTTAGTACAAATTCATAGTGAGCTTCTGTTGTTGGATTACCGGTATTTAAAAAGTTAAAATAAAACTACGACGTTACTTATTCTCATTATGAGTTATAGAACTAAAAATGTTGGAATGCAAAATTAAAAATATATACATATTAAGGTTTTTTCTTTTATATATTGACATAAATGAATGACCTAAAAATCCCTGGCATCTCCCCTAACAAATAGAACACTGTATGTACTGTAGTCATCTTATTCGCGCTTATTTCATACAACATTTGCTCCAGAGATTAAATATTAAACATTCAACATTATTAAATATTTGAAACCATTGACAATTAAAACCATATTTAAAGACATTAACGATTCAATCTTTTCATTTTAATCAATCCATTCCCAATAACCATCCTATATAACCATATCAACTTATACGCGATAACGATTAAGGAGAAAATTAGTATAAATAATTCTCTTTTTACTGAATCTATGAACTCGATGTCCATAATGTAAACATCAGGTGTCACCATCTAAGGAACTTCCTAACAATTAAAAGAATTTTGAAAAGGTTTATCTGCACACGTTGATAAAAATTGGAGTCACAATATTTCACTTGATCTTATCAAGTTTCATCATTTGAGTTAAAACACAAGGTAAAAAAGAACTCTTATCAAAGTAAGAGTCACAGGAAGGTTAAAGGAAGACTGAGTCGTGGCCAAAAATCAGGATTAACTCATGACTTTGCCATGGTTCTCCCATGAGTTTATCCTGATTCTCAGCCACTGCTCAGTCTTCCTTTAACCTTCCTGTGACTCTTACTTTGATAAGAGTTCTTTTTTACCTTGTGTTTTAACTCAACTGATGAAACTTGATAAGATCAAGTGAAATATTGTGACTCCAATTTTTATCAACGTGTGCAGATAAACTTTTTAAAAATTCTTTTAATTGTTTGAAAGATTGAGTTCAATGTTTGAACCTGTTAGTAAAGTTCTGAAAGGAGTATCAATAGGGATTCACAAAATTCTTGCATATATATTTGAAGAATTATACAAATATTGAAGCGCCATAGATCTGATGTAACTGCAGCTTTCCAGAGCATAAATTTCTAAATTTAAATCTAGAAGATACAGAGAAAATGGGTTGTAAGACTAAATATCCAGCTTGCAACTGAACATACACATAGATCTACTCAAACTTCTAACTAACATCCCTGAAGATTCCTTTCATCTTACAATTCCATTACTTCCTCGTTACAAGCAGTTGTCAAGAAAAATAATGTTGCATTTATGTCACTAGCCTTCGCTTCTTGTTTTATAACATTACATTATATTTAAAATTTCATCCTTCTACGGAGAAGTTCTTCAAGAATGGTAAATACGTGAAAGGAATGTAAACAGAGGAAGCGACACACGGCCACGAAGAAGCGTTGCATTGACACCTTAATTGTCTATTTTGAATGTAATACAGGCATCTGACAGACTGTCCTGCAGCCCAATTTAGTCTTACTTTTTAATTATTATAGTTATTGCTGAAATATTGGAATATTTCAGCTCAAAATCAGCATCCTATAGAGTCGAAAACTTTTAGAGTTTAAGTTCAGTTTGACTTTGAAATGTAGCAGACATCGACCTTCTCTCACATTTGCAGGACCGTTTAGCATCTATTGCAGAAGCAACTACAGAACGCACCATCAGATAACTGAGCAACGAACAGTTCTTTCAACACTGTAAACGTACAATGATTCAAGAAAAATTAGATGGAGTCTGTTTCTTGAGTCTAAACGAAGAGAGACCTTAAATGTTATTGCCCCAACAGGATTTTATTGAATTCTTATACACGAATTAAATCATCAGTTACGACCATAACTATCATTCAATTAACAAATAAGAACAACAATCTGTAAACAGAGAAAAAATGTAATCATCTTGCTGAAAAAAAAAGAAAAAACAGAATTTGTTTTCAAGATTTCAAAGATTTTAGTTGTCCTTGAATTTAAACTTGGAGATAAGTTTTTATTTATTTATAATATTTATTAATTTTTAATTTGTTTATAATTATACTGGGCAACAAGCCTGTGTAGAAAAAGTATACCTACGTGTTCTAACCTCGGTATCTTCAATGTAAACATAACAAAACAGTTAAGCTTAAGTATTAACGCTTCTAGCTCTTTCAGTCCTTTCTCAGAATTAAAGAATAAAACACACACACACACAAAAAGACAAATAATATCAATGGAAACCACTTCATGGTTCCTGTAAATTTGGAATAAAAGCAGAGTTGCCAGATATATACGTGCTGCCAATAAGTTGTGTGATTATTATCAATTATCATTATTTGGTTAGAAACTGTAGTATGGAAATAGCATAGTTTTTTTTTATTCTTTTATTGTGGTGGCGAATAAAGAAAATGTAAAGCGAACCGGAGTTTTATTGTGAATAGAAGTTTCTGACTATTATCAGTGATCTGTATTGCTCAATAAGTTTTCTAAAAGAAACAATAACGACAACAAAACTATCAGTATCGAGGGTACGATTTTTGATAATAAATAATGTAGCGTGATTCCTTTTCTAGTCCTCCCGAAATATGATTCCGACTTATGATGAATGCGTGTTAAGGTGATGATACTATATTGTGTTTCATTGAAGCGTTTATGCAAATCTGATACTGGGTTGGATGTTTCAGCGGCACTAATGTGTTATTTTACCCTTGTATACAAATTAATTTTTGCCACGTCATATGTTTAATGGCATTCACAAGTATTCTCATATACTCCCGAACAAACTAGATATTCGGAAAAATCATTTAAAAAAAAAAGAGTGAAAGACTTTTATACAAATTTTAAAATGCCGTAAGAATGGTGTGATATTGTACTTGTTTAAATCCATGTTTTAAATTTTGCATAGATTTTTTTGGGTGATAAATTGGTAGTTTATCTATTTGGTATTGGTGATTTCTTGGAGCTTTCCTTAACTGAGTTGTGCCAACTCTGCAATAATTTTTTACTGTATCGTTCTTGAAGCCCATGAGAAAAATGGAATTAATTTCCTTGTTTACATCTGCTGTGAGCGAACACAACTTTTTGCAGGAAGCGAAAAATAATTCCAAACATTAACTTTGGTATTGAAGAAATGGCAGCAGCTGTAGTGTGCATAGGTAGAAACAACCTAGGGTTTTGGTAAACGGTGATGCGCAATTCATTTTGGTTTCTCTTAATTATCAAATGTAGGAAATTAATAGAAACTTGTGTCTAATGTTGAGAAATAAATTTTAGTTTAGGATGAACAGAGTTCAAACTTTCGAATTAGTACTCAAATGCTGATATTTTTTTTTTAGAGAGAGAATGTCTATAACAGAACCATTCTCTTGCATGTGGTGGAATTGATCTTCGAATTTAGAAGACGTTCATAGAGAAATATGTATGAATTGATTACGAAATTACTTCGATTTCTAATTTTGTGATTTTTTTGTTTCGACAAAGACATTTCTTGCGCTAGAACTGGCTAATATTTTGCGGATAAATAGGATTTAACATCTTAATTATATCAAGAAAGGTATTTCATTTTTGTATTTATTAAAGCGTATCTGTGCTTCTTTATTTTACAACTAGGGTTTTTTTTTAGTTTTTTTTTTAACAATCTCTTTTGGTGAATTTATGCTGTTGGAGTTTAAAAAGTTGAACAGGGTTTCAGCTACCTTGTAGATTGGATGATTTTTGACCGGAAATAATAAGCATAATTTAGATAAGACCCTTTCCAACCATTTACCGAAAACCTACTTATATTCATTACAGTCAGTGCTCGAAATGGGACGGTATACGCCGCAATGATTACCGGTTCTTCATTTTATTTTTATTTTTATATCGGTACTTTTTGGCTAAAAGAAAATTAATAACGGTATGTATGTAGAAAATACCTATATAGAAAATACCAGTTACAGGAATTATTGCAAGATGTTTCGAAAAGAAAGGTAGAGCATTGGCTTAGCATTCGGGAGGTCGTGGGTTCAATTCCGGTGGCCGACTATCCTAACTGAAGTTTTTCCTCAGTCACACCAGGCAAATGTCCGGATGGCACCTTCAACTTGGCCCCGGGCGACATCTTCCCGAATCCTTTCCCTACCCTATCTTGATCTGAGTCTTAGATGCCTAAAGGCCATAAATAAAATTCAAATTCAATTCAAAAAGAAAGAATAAAGGACGATTCTACCATATGCTTGATAGAAACAGTTTCGTGTCCTAAATTGACTATTTATTATGTGGCTATTGATACTGGAGAACACGCCTCTACAACGCCCTGTGGCTAAGAATATGGATGGCTCTGAACAATATAAAGTATCATATTTTAGTGTTGCATGAAAAATTATATGAATACAAATTATCTCTGAATGGTGTCTTCATCAGAAGTGTTTTGGTGTCTCAGTAGTAGAGCGCTCACCTCTGTTGCGTCAGATCCACGGTTCGTTCCCGGCTCGTGCCATGTGGTAGATAAACACCATACGCGTAGTTTTCTCAGGGTTCCCGTTTCCTCCTACTTTCTTCATTACACCAATTCTCCTATCGTCATCATGTATTATTCGGCCTGAGCCAAAGTTGCCTAAAGGCATGAATACAGATTCATAAGAAGTATATAAAATTTTTTGCTAAACAAAAGGAATCGGTGCTGTTCCTTAAAACATGATTGACTTCTATCAATTCAAACAAAGAAGACTCTGTTTTTAGTTTGAAACGAAGGGGGCTAATTATGAATACAGCAATACTTAAAAGTTCTCACTTTCCCCTCCTACTAGTAGAGGTTGATCTTTATTATGTCTGTGTGTGAGAGAGAGATAAAGAGGAGGTTAACATGTTTAATTTCCATATCAAACGAACATAACCACGAAACAGTGTCTCTAAGGTTGCGAGTTCGAACCCCGTCTGGAGCATGGATATTTGTAGATTTTAACAAGCATTGCACTCATTAAACTGAAATAGGCCAAAGTCAAAATATACTAAAATGGCCTATATATAAAATAAAGTTTATCCAAGATTTTACAGCCATGAAAAGTCTTATCACACCCTCTTGCATAGCGTTAATTCCTCTTCAGATACTTCAGACCCTATTTCGTATATGTATATACACCCAGTATCTGTGTTTTACTAGTTCAAGGATTTTGGATCATCACTGGGAAGACACATAGCTTTTCAAACCCTGTTACCGACAATACTGACTGGAGTTTTTATTAGAGCTTTCCTTATTATCACCGGGTGAATGCCTGTATTATAGCTACATAAATGACGAAATTATTTTAGAGGAATCAGTAATAATCAGTGGATATCGTAGAAAAATGAAGACTTTCCTTTCATCTGTTCTTGCCCACCTATATTTCATTTCATTTCATTTCATATTTCACTGCAGTTGCACACGTGTAGCCCATCATTTTTCACCGGTCAACAGTGAAAATGCTTCTGAAATGAATTTATTCCCAAATTGTTAAATTGAGTCCCACAAACACGAAATGGACAATGAAATGGTACCGTTAGCTCTTGTTGGCAAGAAACAGCCAATGTCAGTGAGTAACGGGGGGTGGGGGTGGAGGGTGTTCCAGCAAGTATGGAGACCTTGTTGGTAAAATAGCTACTGCTGCTACACTGTTCATCAGAATATCATGGTTAATTCGTCATTCTCTGGAAAATGATGTAGGCTTTCAAATTCTATATTGACCATGCCGCTATGACGTACGAGAAAAGGGAAATTTAGGAAAATTGAGTCATTTCTTTGAAAAATCCCTTTCTGGACGTTTGGGCCCCCCTAGAGCAACTCTGGGTGAGAACACGAAACACTAATATACCTTAGAAAATTACGTTGGGGTATTGGTAATGTTCCTGCCAAGTACCATGCTGATATCGCATATGGTGACGTCATTATTCTCAGTCCTGTTTGCAAGTAAAAAATTAGTTGTTTTTTTTTAAGTATACTAAGATGTAATAAGTGTACTAAAGTGAAAACTACACAAATTGTGTTTATAATTATGGTTTTCTTGATTCCTTCCAGGTGTATTAAAAGGTGCTGAGTGATTAACAACAGCAACATACCTCGTCAATGTGTCAACAGGCTAAACCATTTCTGTTATATGTGTGGTGAAGTCACATTTGCAAAGCAGAAAAACGTCCATGGACGCCGCTTGTGAAGACAGCATATTTTCACTATTTTGGTGTTAAAGTACGGGACCAGGACAAGCCATGGGCACCTCATATATGCTGCAACAGATGCTCCGTGAATCTACGTGCATGGTTAGAAACCAAGGGACGTTCAATGAAGTTTGGCATTCCTATGGTGTGGAGGGAGCCAACCAATCATTTTAACGACTGTTATTATTGTTTGGTACCACCAATTAGACATGGAGTGTAAAAAAAGAAGAAAGGATCTATACCATGGCTCGAAATGAATCGGAGCAGACCGGAACGCCGTTTCGGTTCGTGAATATCTGGCAACTTCCTGTTCCGTCTCGTTAATATGGTAATCATAGACAAAAAAGGACAATTGTATGTTAACGAAGGTAAAGCGTTCCGTTTCGTGAAAATTTCCATTTCGAGTCCTGCAAGTATACAATACCCCAAAATCCCGTCAGCCATCAGACTGATCCCTCATGACAAAGATCTCCCTGTACCTAGTCCTCAAACGAATATAGTGTGAAGGTAAAGAAGATGAAGAGGACACAGATGACATGGAGGCAGCACCTGGGTTCTCATCAACTGATACGGAATTTGTGCCCCACAGTGCAACACTGAAGGAGCCCCACCTACTTTCACAGACCGAACTGAATTATTTCAATCGAGATCTGGAGCTGCCTAAGAACAAAGCTGAGCTTGCGTCATCAAGACTTAAGGAATGGAACTTATTGCAAGATGATGTGGAAGTGTCGATGTACAGAAATCGTCAAAAGCAGTTTGAGGTTTATTTCACTCAGCAGGAGACCCTGGTACTTTGTCATGATGTACTTGGTTTGATGAACAAATTGCATTTCAAATACAAACCACAGGAGTGGAGACTGTTTATAGACAGCTCTAAGTTTAGTATGGAAGCAGTCCTGCTCCACAATTCCAATTCTCTTCCATCAGTACTTATTGGTTATGCTGTCCATATGAAGGAAACATATCACAACATGAAACAAATACTCGAAGCAGTTCAGTAGAATGTTTATCAATGGCAGTTATGTGGAGACCTAAAAGTCATCGCTATTGTGTTGGGGTTGCCATTGGGTTTCATAAAATACTGCTGCTTTTTGTGTGATGGGATAGTCGGGACAGGTTCCCATTACATCAGAAAGACTTAGTTATTTATTCTAAGATCTACAGCAGGCATATTTGCCCAGTTATTGTAGATTACAACCATTTTACATCAATTTTACATATTTTTTACTCCAGATCCCATTCATCTATGGCATTCAGACTATTTTTGAATATCGCATATTTCCACTGAAAGTAGCCAAGTCATTGTACCTAACATTTAGATTATTAAAAACTCTCCTTGTTCGCCATAGGAATGATCTTCTACGTGATTCTGTCCTAAATCTTCTGATATGGAATGTTGTTCCCTTCCCTGATCTGACTCCTCTGCTTGGCACATACAGCTCTATTCTTTATAACATTTCTGTCGAATCGTATTCGGAATGCAAAATTTTGAACAAAGTTGACAAATCTATTTTTATTCGTCTAGTCTCGAGGGTGGAAAGTCCGAAGTTTCTTAGTAATTCCTTGTATGATACATCAGAAGGAAAATACGAAGTTCGTCGTAGTGTAACCATTCTTAAGAACTTGGCTTGTACTCTTTCGATTTTCTTCATGTTGTCTAGGTGCGCGTAGTCGTTCCATACCGGTACCGCGAATTCCAATATGAGATTTACATACATTTTAAACAACTGCAGCATCGTTCCATCAGAAAAACCCAGCATCGCACATCTCCAAATAAATCCCATTACTGTGTTGGCCTTCTTAACAATGGCCTTAACATGATTATTTACACTTAGGTCTTTGGTATAGTTTACCCCTAGATCCCTGACACAGTCTACTGTTTTTATCTCCTTTCCACCTATCCTATACATGTATGTTCGTTCTGCTTCCTTCGAGATATTGACATCTTCACCGACTTTTCCTGATTTATTCCAAGCCCATTGGTCTCAGCCCATTTATCTAGTCTATCTATGTATTCTTGCAGTTTAGTACAGTCCACGATCTCCTCTATTCTCTTGAAGAGTTTAACATCATCAGCATATATTAATATATGACTATTCTTTATTTCCTCGAGTAGAGTGTTAATGTAGACATTAAAAAGTAGAGGACCAAGTTTAGAACCCTGTGGGATGCCTAACCTCGGCGTGTATTTCGTTGAGAATACACCTCCGTATCTCACTACATTAATTCTGTCCTCCAGAAAAGACTCTATAATTCGTACTAAGTTCACAGATAAGTTTAAAACTGTTAGTTTTTCTAATAATTTGTAGTGTACTACAGAGTCGAAGGCGTTTGAAACATCTGGCCTCCAAGAAGGGATTTCCGGCCTGGTGATAAGAATGTACAATATCCCCCTTTAGTTCCTACGAAGAACATCCTCCTGCCCCCGTTACATATCAAACTGGGGTTAATGAAACAGTTTGTAAAGGTATTGGATAAAGATGGTGATGCGTACAAGTATCTCCGGGAACTGTTTCCTACGTTAAGCGAGGCTAAATTAAAGGAGGGGATTTTCATAGATCCACAAATTCGTAAACTATTGTATGACGAAACCTTTGATCAGTTCCTTCGTAGTAAAGAAAAGGCTGCACGGAACGCTTATAAATGTGTAGTAGTAACAGGTTTCTTGGGTAGTCGCAAAGCGGGAAACTACATTGAGCGTGTGAACACACTGTTGGAGAAGTATCATGAGTTAGGCTGCAATATGTCACTCAAAGTCCACTTTCTCCACTAACTTTAGACTTTTTCCCCAGTAACTGCGGTGAAATGAGTGACGAGTATGGTGAGCGTTTCCAGCAAGATATTAACACAATGGAACACAGATATCAAGATAGGTGGAAATGCTGCCATGCTTCCTGACTACTGCTGGACACTGATAAGAAATGCCCCACGGGAGGAACACTCGAAGTTGGTGCCGCTAAGCACTTTCATGCAAATATTTTTCATTTTATATTCATAGTTAGGCATGTCATACTGTTGTATTTCGTTCTCTGTTTAGTGCTATACAATCGTTTGGTAGTATTCTGTTTCCACACTGGAGAAGTCCAAGAGAAGTCTCTCACGTGAATCAAACTCAACGCTGGTGCTGCATAGCACTTTCATGTACATATTTTTCAGTTTATAGTCATCACACGTGCATTTGTAATAGTTAGGTATGTCATAATTACGTATTTAGTTGTGTACTTAATTCTATACAATCGTAATTCTTGTGCTGCACTGGCGAATACACTCATACGAAGGCCAAGAGAAGTCTCTCACGTGAACGAAACTAAAAGTTGATACCGCATAGCACATTCTTGTAAATATTTTTCAGTTTATGTTCATAATATATGCATTTGTAAAAGTTAGGTATGTTTTTACTGCAACACAATCATTTAGTAGTAGAATTCTATTGCTACACTGGAGAACTGTACCAAGGAAATATGTAATACGTAAATATAAAGTATTGACATCCAATGCTACATTACAGCAGTTGTTTCTCAAAAACAGTAGCTAATAAAAGAAATGTGAGGTCAGATTCGTTTTTCTTGTTCCACAATTAGTAAGAATCAACTACTTTGGGAAAGGAAACATTCAAAAAGTCTTTTTTGTTGTTGTTGTTGTTGTCCGGATTATCGTTTCGAAATTATTCATGGTTCATTTCAAAGCTTGTAGACCGGCTTATGTTCTCATGGGGTCCGTATTGATGGTAATATCGCAATAAAAACAACTTCCTGGGCCAGATAGGTAATCAAGTATAGGTAGTAAGACTGGACAGTAAGACCGATTGGCCGTAGCTCAGTTGCTATCGTAGATCAGTTGTTGGCTTCGCATTCGGGAGGTCCTAGGTTCTATACCAGTGGTCGGCCATTGTACTCAGTGTTCGATTTGCCAGGGGGGGATTCCGTGGGATTTTCCCCGATGCTTGAGGATTTCATCCCCGGTTGTTGATTCCGAATATCATCCCAACCAGGGATAAAATCTTTGTATTTCTAATCAAATATGTAGTATTTAGAAACCTACCAGCAACCACTAGCTTTAGAATCCCCATCTTCGTAATTTATAACCAATCGAACACTGCATGTACTGGTTGAATACTTCGAAAAAAGAAAACACAAAATGTTTCTATATATATATCTTTTACTGTCAAGTGGTATAAAGAAAGTGAAAAAAAGTACAATATATTCTTTTTCAACTCAAAGAATTTGAAAAAAAAAACTGTACACAACAAAGAAGGTTTCTTATATAATGTTATTTTTCTTTGTGAATTAGCAGAACATTTTGTTCTGATCTGTACAAATGTTAATATACATTAAAAAAAAATGTTTTCCGTCTCACAAGACAAAAAAACAATACTGTAAGCAGCACAACTAAATCCTTATATAATACAATCTACATATATATATATATATCACAATGTAGTCTGTCTAACATAATTTTTTATCGTCATGGTAACTTTATGATCACATACTGTGACACTTGAATCAACATTTTATACATACATCTACGTAATCATCATTTTTTTTTATTATAGTAAAAAAATTTATTCAAAGTGTAAATGACATCCAAAATATTTCTTGAAAAGTATATTAAAGTAAATTTTTGTGTATATTGTTTCACAAAGTAAGGATATTTTTTTATTTACATTTCGTGCAGCAATGGAAGTAAAAATTTTTACATACATGTTGATATATAATTAAAATAATTCCTTTTGTAGTTAATTAACAACTCATCGAATGACATCATAACAGAATATAATTATAGCATATATATCCAATATCTACAAGAAATATATTACTCTTTTTTATTTCGTATTTTACAAAAATATTTTTTTTTAAATTGAAGCACATACAGAATTATCATAAAATTTTATTAAAACTGATAACAATTTTCAAAAAAATTTCTTTTTTGTAGAACTAGAATATTTTTTTTTACAATTTTTTTAAATTTATCAAATTTTCGATGTATCTAACACTTGCTAGGTCTTGATATAAGACATTATTTTCTTTAAAAATCTACTATTAACAGGTCCTGAGCTTCATTGAGAAACAAAAAAGAGGCTGTTTTTTATATTGAAACGTCGTTTACTTTCTCTACATATCCTTTTTTTCGTAATAGATGATTCAAAAAAAAATATTTGGACAACATAAAACAAAGAGAATTTTCGTTATGTTTTAACTATTGTTTTTTTTTAAAAAGTCACAATATTTTTTTTTAAATTTTGACTGGTGTGATACATATATACACACAAAACATTTATTGAATAATAAGTTTAGAATTTCTGCTTTTACAAAAGTATTTTTATTATGCAAAATCTGATTATATGTTTTATTCAAAAGAATGCATGTATATGCATACCGTAAAGCAAACATATATATATTTCAAACTCTTTGAGATGTTTTAGACTTTCAAGTTGATATTTGCCTCTCTCTTTCTCTCTCGCGCACTTTCTCTCTCTCTCTCCCTCTCTCTCTCGACTTGACTAGACGAGATTTTGTTTGAATTTCTTTTCAATAAGAAAAAAAAAGTGCAAAGATTTTTTTAAAATCAAAACCTTAAACACTTTTCTGTAATTATCAATAATATATATAAAAAAAACAGTAACCACTTCAAACTCCTTCTACTAAACAAATAAGCAGAAGAAGTTCTAATATATTAGTTAAATCACACTGGGTTATTATTATTATTATTTATACAACTAATTTCATAGAAAAGAATGTACATGTATATATATTAAATGTTACTAAAGTACATCTAAAAAAATCATTATTTTTTTAAAAAAAAACATATCAAAGAACGAACACTTTGTCTATATACAAACAGAGAAACACAAGTCTCCTCTTTTTCTTTCACGAATATTTTTTTTTCAAAATTTTTGTTTCTTTTTTATTTAGTTTGTTTTTCAAGAAGAAGTCACTTAACGATCGTCACGTCACGTGAATACTTGTTCCAAGTACAAAAAAAAAAAAGAATTCACAGTTAGAATGAGATGCAGAACTTCCTTTTCTGAAATCAATTAAATACTAACAAAAGTGTGGGGGACCAACCCAGAGAATCACAACCAACAATAAATTCAAGGAGAGTAGAATGACGTAATAGTTCATAAATATTTAAACTGAATACTTTGTTGTAAACATCTTTTTTTTTTTTTTTAATAAAATTTTAATATGATTTTCGTTTTCTATAAATACAAAAAACAAAAAGCAAATCTAATACTTGAATTGGGTTTCCTTCCTAAACATCACTCCACGTTCGAATATAAGAAATTGTATTTAAACTTTGCACCCAAAGACACTTTCTGGTTTTGTAAAACACACACTAATACTATTTTTTTTTAAACAAAAAAAAAAGTACTTTTTTTTTTACGGATGACGTCAAAGGTACAAGATTATATCAATACATTCTTCATATTCAAAGCATTATGCTTTCATATTATAAAAAAATAAAATATCATATCATGAAAAATTAATGGAACAATTTTTTTTTCTGGAAAAGCTTTCTGCTTGAAAAAAAAAATCACCATGATTAACAACTTGCTGATTTTGCGCGTACGACAAGGAGAATCTTTCGTTCTAGCCCTGAGCCAATATTTGATCAACACATAATGATAATTATTATAATTATACAGGTATGGTTATTATGCTTTTTTTTTAAGTACAATCAATATCCGCCATCAAAAATGTTCTTGTAAAGTGATAAGTTATTATACACACTCTTTAAGTAGCAGGGAAAATATCACACAATAACGCCTCCATTGTTACTCAAACTGATACATTAGCTTAAATATTTTGTCAAACCTGATTTTTTTCAGATTAAATGCTTCCATTAGAAGGAATGCCGATAATTTGAATTCAATGTTCTGTCGACGAAAAAAAAAAAACATCGTCAAAAACTGTCCAATCCAGGTTTTTTTCTTTATCCGCACTTTTCCAAGATTGTAATAATTTTCCCAATAAATGCACTGCTATCATCAAGATTATAATTTCGTCACAATGTTACATTTTTGTAATTGACAATATAGATTTCTCTGTTGACAATACTGTGTGATATGTTTTATATATATACAAGTAAGTAGTCGTCACAAACATATGATGTTATGTATCCTTTGATGGCAAGGTAATAAAAATACATGATTTGAGCAAAAGTTAGGAGGAAAAATAATCTTTTCACCCCCCCAGAGCTGCTCATGGTAGTTGGCTGTGGGGTCCAGCCCCTGACTCTCCTTTGTATGTGTAGTGAGTGGTCCGGAGTTCAGACCACTGAGAGATCTTCCCATTCTTCCGGCTCGGGAGCCTCACTCAATCGGATGGTTATCCTTGTCATCTCAGACAAAGCAGCGTGAGAGTTTCGGCTCAATGGATTTTCCTCAAGATTTACTTCCTCCAGAGCTGGAGAATCCAGCAATCTCTCCACTTCTACGTCTAGAAAAGAGAGAAAAACAAATACATTATCAGTCTATTTTCACAGTAAGGTCTACAAACTCAAAATCATACATTTCAGAAAAAAAAAAAAAAGATGAAACTAAAGATTTTTGCACAGAAATATGAAATAGATAACGCTACTTCTAATTATCCAATTAAAATCGTTCTAATAGTTCATAAATAAACAGTGCAAATGAAGATATTGCGTAATCTAACTTTCATATAAACCAAATTTATAATTTGTATTTCAGTTACAAAATTTCCAATGTTATTAATTATATTTTACAGGTTTTGAATGCGTGAATACTATTAAATTGTTATTCTTTCCTGATATAATAATGCACCTCGACACCAAGCCTTATAAAAAATATGTCATGTAGAAATCTTGTTTCTTTTTGTATATTTGTCATCTTAATTTTGGCCACCAGTATATTTCTAAATTCTAAACACTGTTTATATAGTACTGCAGTTATGTGATATCTGGCTCTTTTTTTAACGACACTTTGATTTCTTTTGCATCTAAGTTCCTCATTTGTAAATTAGTAAAAGTTAATCTTATTACAGACAAAAGATCCACATCTAATGAGAAATAAGTCATTCTCTAGTAAAAAATTAGTGCTTGATTTAGTAAACCAAGATCTTCTATGAATTAGTATTTTTTTTAAAATTTGATACAATAATCGGAAAACTTAATCATGGATTATTCGAAAAGAAAATATTCATATGACGAATGGTACAAAAAAAATCCTGAACTGGTTCCTTTTTCCACCATTTTCAAGTCAAGTGAAGAATGCAACGTAAAACAGACCGTATTCTCATTATCAATAACAAGGAAAGGGATGGAGAAAACATGATTTTAAGAAAATTACTCATTAGATACCTGTCACCTATCAAATCTCATTTTCACACGATCTGAGCAAATGGACGTATACACTAAAAGGTAAAGTGTTCAGTGATTTCTACCTTTGGTAATTTTAGTGCAATGTTTTGATCTATTTGAATTTTTATTATCTGATGAAGTGTGATTAGATCAAACAAAATATTGCGACGACTTTTATGCAATGTGTTCAGGTATTATTATTATTATTTCGTAAAATAAAACAAAAAGACTAAAATTCATTTGTAACATGTTAAAAGAACCAATATTTCGTCCACTCCACTCGATTTCGACAGTGTAAAACGTTGGTGGTACAACTCGCTTCTAGACGATTTGAACAGTGCTCTTTACCAGAGTTTTACCTTCAACCTTTTTAACCATCTGGCAAAGTATTGTGAATTATTACTTGAGGCCTTCTTCGTAAGAGGGGCTTACAGGATTAAGAATTCTTTTTCCGCAGATCATTTTTAAAATGAACCGTCAGGTTTTATTCTTCAATTGCTCCAATGTTTGATGTTCATATGACAACACCGTCAGAAATGAGCTTATGATGAATGTTCACCAGCCTATGTATTATGCATTGAATATGCCCGTGCAACTATCCCACATGAATTTTTATTTTTCGCAATTCATGTCTTTGAAGTTCCAAGAACAAGCCATGATGGATTCCCATGAAGAATTAGTTAAAAAAAAAAACAATAAATTTCAAAATATTTTGTCAAGTATACATGGTATATGAAATTGCGCTAAAAATGATTTTGCCTAGGGGCTAGGCAGCTCTACATCACAGTTATGAAAAAAAATGACATTAATGTGGTATGTAATCTCACGAGTTTCGCCACCTCATAATAAGCTATCCCAAACTTCATGACTCACTTAGTATATTTAAATAAATCTGTAACGATACATCTGATTTCTAACATAATATGAAGTTTGCCTTCAGGTATTACTTCCTTCTTATAATTGGGGTCAGTTTGAGCTGTTGGGAATTATGTCGTATAGTAAACTCCCGATCTATATAATAGAATCGAACTCCTTTTATACCGGAAGGTACCGTAGAAACAAAATTAACTCAGTGCCGTAAACGAATATTTTGAGTTTAATTCTCAAAGTGTCAAAATGACTTAAAAACAGTATGTAAACTAGGACTACATCATTACCAAAAATCTGTAGTCCACAGTATGTAAATACCGGACCTTAGATGGATTTTTTGCATTTTCTCTCCTTATACTCATATCATCAACAGCAATTTACATAATCTAGATAATATTTATATATTTAATCCATTTATGTGTATTTTTATTTATATTGTATCTTTCTTAAGGTAAAGCAACGATCTCCAACAAAAGATGGCAGCACTACCTCCGTATATGTCTAATGTATTTTTATCGTTGAACGAAATTTCAGTGCTGCTCCTACAAATTCAAGCCTAGAGAGTTCAAACTTTCAGGGAAGAAAGTTCATAACCATTTGAAGAGTTCGATCAATCCCGATTTTTAATGTTGTTTTTTGTTCATTGTTGAAAGAGATTCATTGTTTTGGGTTTTGATATTCACTACAACAATCAAGCGATTTCAACAATGAAAAAACCGAAAATAAAAAATTGCCACTGATCGAACTCTTGTATTGTTTATGAACTTTCTTCCCTGAAAATTAGAACTCTCTAGGCTTGAATTTGTAGGAGCAGCATTGGAATTTCGTGCAACGATAAAAATATTAGACATATACGGAGGTAGTGCTGCCATCTTTTGTTGGAGATCTTTGCTTTACATTAACCTTAAGGAAACAAGGTTTACTGTACACATGTCCCTTTTCCATAATCTATTTTGCACATTACCCAAGTTATCACAAACATAAAAATCCTTTACATGAGTCTCAGTATATGATGAACTTTGCAAAACCATGATATCATTCATCTGAAACACATTTTTTTAAAAAAAAAACTTACCGACAATGTGATTCTTCTGTGCATTGACGTGAGTAAGCTTTGGTATTTTGGAGATCACCCAGGGAAGTGTGATGAAGGCATTGTGGGAAATATCCAGTCTCTGCAACTCAGCGAGATCTGCCAACTCATCTGGAAGTTTGCTCATCCTGTTGTGAGACAGGTTCAACTCTACGAAAAAGACAAAGAATGGGAAAGCACGATGAGTTAAGCAGTTTTATTTCAAACAGAAAACTGAAACAAAATAGCAAATTATTACTCTAATTTTGTTTTAAAAATTACGGTTTTAGAAAATAAATATACACTTTTAAAAAAGAAACTATACTGTACGAGAGAAAAGGAACTTTTCCTATTTAATTCAATGGCCAAATCTTGACAGTATCGCCAACTATTAACGACAGAAAAAAACTAATATGAACAATTGAAAAAATTAAAAATAGAAATGTCATGATCTAGTAATAATAATAATAATAAAAATGACAAATCACACGCAAGGTGGTTTCAGCTGTACTAGTATTTACCATTAAGCTGTATGTAACGATACTGGAGTGCTCGATCTAAAGCCAGAAGCAAGAATCAAGGATTTCTTTATTTATATCTCAATTCTTGAGTTATTTACACACTAGCCTGCGCATACTGGAGCATAACTTGTAAATAATATTGATGTTATTTGGAAGAGTTAAGCCCTGAATCAAAAACGGGGCAACAGCGACAAAAAGCGTAAAAAAAACTAAATTATAACTGAAATTCTGGTCCATTTTTGTATTAAATTGGAAGTGGACAAAGCAGGTTAACTGTTCCCTCTTGCGTCTTGCTTCAGATACTAACTTATTTGTAATGAAATTGAGCACTCCAGTATGATTATTTAGAGCTCACTGGTATTTACTACTGCAACTTTCTACAATTTCCCTTTATGGTGCAATTCATGGCCACAAGACTACTTAACGCCTAACTGAAGATTACTTAGAGTTGAAAATACGATAACAGGTGGAGCCAGAGTCTGAGCTTCTTTCAGAAAAGCGGACCATGATTCTCAAACTATAAAATGTAGGCCTATGAACATCTACACAAATGTTAGTTTACGAATTTGTTTTGTGTCAACTGAAGAAGAATATACAAGAACAATATGTTTGTGTGGTCTTCAAAAAAAAAAAAACAAATCATAACTCGAACTTATAAGAAACGTATTGGAAGTTTTGGATCTGTATGGGATCTGTAAGTCGAAAGAGTTCATAATTTAGAACAGGCCATTATTTTGCTCATATTTCTACTAATTCCGAAATACTATTATCTCACAGATCACGTTGTAACTTATTTATAACTAAAAGCTGACAAGGCAAATTTACTTTGGATTTTACCACAAATCTGGTAACTTATAATGGACTATACGTATAATAATTATCACCTTATAGTTACATCGATAATGTCTACAGGAATATAAAACCTACAATCGTATATACATTGCAAACGAAACAAATGATCACAGAATACAACTAAAGAAATACTAAACTTTCGACACAAAGTATGGATTAAGTAAAGATTCACACAAAAGTAACACTAAAAAAAAAAAAAAAGGCTGGAGGTTAGATCACTCCTGGATGCCATAATGGCTAGGTTAACCTAGAATTAAGCCAAACTAAAAACAACTTATAGATTACTAATTCATGAGATTAACCTAACCTTATATATTGTCACTGATTGGACAAGCCTGGGTAGTATCTTAAGTTCAGCCCACCTCCCAGTTTTCAGAATACAAAATATGCAGGAAAACAAATAGTGAACTACTGGATATCCACGACGTGATGATCCATTTCTCCTAACCAAAGAATATTACTAGTAGAACAAATCTACCATCATATATATGTGTAAACTTTATTTGCATATACTTCTTGTTCTTCTGAGTTCTGATATTCGATACTGTATTCTAATGTGTTCCTCTTCTGTGTTGTATGTAAACAAACTACCCGCCATCCAATGGCATCTCAGTACCAGTTACGTCAATATACAGTATAATCTTTGTACTTGAAACTTGTAACCAACTTAATTAAGTAGCCTATATTTGTTTCAGTAAAATAATTGATAATGATTTGACTTTATCTGATTAAGATAAATACTTTTTATTTATATGCTACTTTGAGCTGGTTCATTGTTTATATTATCTCAGCTGATGCCTCGGCGTCACTGTGTCTGCAACGACGCAAAATGTTTTAAAAACAGACTCAAAAACAAAACCAGATGGTTTTCTTTATTTAAACATCACGTGAACGTATTTCCCCATGATTTTGGGAGTTATTTTTGGGATTCTTCTTCCGACCTGGCAGAAAGCCCTTGGAAACTACCAGAAAAGAGTAGTTGATCGCTGAAGAAGCCCATGTGGGCAGGCAGTTAGTTGCGCAGTGCACAACGGAAACTGCGTTGCTACTAGTGTTGCAAGAGAGAGAGAAATAAAGTTCATCCAAAAAATTTCACAAAGAACCGCAGCCAAAAATAAACAAAAAAAAGGGGGAGAAAACCAACCAGCTGCAACGAATCACATGAATATCAGCTGGAAGCAGTGTTTCCAACTTCTCCACACGGATGTTCGAAATTGTACGTGGTGTCATAAAAAATAATACGATCAACGAGTCAATTGAACAAAATGTACGCGTATAAATCAAAATACAAATATCGGTTAACCCTCCTTAATAGCGCTCTATGAGTGAGGTTAGTCAAGTAGCAAGTCACCAGACATTTCTTGTTCTCCATGGCGAAAACGTGAAAGTATTCCTGCTTCAAATGGTACACAAGTTTAGACAACTGAGTTCTAAAAGGACAAATCGTCATATGTGTTAAATAATCTTGACATTATAGTATAGATCTTAAGGAAGACTCACATACATTTTGGTATACGAGGTCCTCCCTTGATTCACAATTGTTTTGTTGGTGTATTTAGTTCACGTCAAAGGTTACAAAGAATAATAACAGATGGCAGCACTAAATGTGTTTATCAAAATTATCATCCTTGGCTGTTTCTTTTGATTTTTGTTCAACGGAATAATGACTTTATTCTAAACTAATTATCCATTTTTGTTGTTTAATGCTATTGTGTTATAATTTAAAATGTAAACATTATATCGGCAGATAGTTATACATCACTGATAAGGAAATGCCGAGCAAGGGTGCCAATAGATCATAATATTTCGATAAATTATTAATTTTTTACAGACAGGAACGCGTAATAAAAATAAATATTGAACAGTGCATGTTTAAGTGGTTTCTTTCTGCCTTGTAGATTCGCAGAGCCGTCAAGTCACAGACTTTGGGGTAACACTGAAATGTATTAGTTGACGACGACGGGATAGTCAACCACCAATTCAATACAATCTACGTTCGAGATAACGAGTCACAACTCGTTCAATTGATATCCCAATACATGGCTTGAATACACAACCCCTTTCACCTCGTCAACGCTCTTGTCAATCTCCAAAACTGAATTTTCATTTCATTGTCGTAACTATACAGATTACTCAAGATTCATTTCGAGATATACTGCTAAAAGAAATGTTTGAATCTGTGGTCACACCATCATAGAATTCCAAAGATCGTTATTAATAGTTGTCTATGATTAACCACTTTTCATTATTTTAGAAACATAATATACAACGCTGAGAACTGAGAAGACTAAGCCCGAGCTTGTGTTTTTTATCAATATTGTTTTCTACGCCAAATAACGCTTTTGTTGTCAAAGCACATGCGTCTAGTTATCATTGCATAATTAGAAGTGTGGATAACTGTGCCTCTCTTTGTATCAAGTACAACTGACTAAAATAAAGAATGACATTTCACTGTCATAAACCCAATGAAACGAGGAGTTACAATTTTCTAGTTGTTTTTATAAATCCACGTATCATACGATGAACTGCTGCTACACCAGGATATTTCTTCAATGTTATTCCTTAGACAATTCAAGAGATGGTAAAAATCTTTTTAATGTGTGTTTGCTGATTTCTTTCAAGTCCTTTTTTCTATGATTTGCTTTGCACCCATGGACCTCTTTCATTTCTGCGCAGTTTTGAGATGTATGCTGAGGGTTATTTCTGTTCAGTAATGAAATGTTGGCGTGTTGCCAGATAAAATATACAGGTAAAGACAGGGAGAATAAAATGGAGTAATGGATTTTCCCAGAGTGCTTCACCTCGAAGTGTTACGGAAACAGCACCAGAAAGATCAACAACCTGGGTGCATGTCAGTTTCCTCTGCAACGACTAAAGCAAACATATCAGCAAGCAGAGAGATCAATGGAACTTAGTCAGAAATAGAAATAGGTTTTTTTTAGTAATGTTAATAAACATATTTTATTATTCACACACACACTAAAATGATTGCACATAAGGCAATTTCTTAAGATTTTTCCAAGGAAATAAATGGTGTTAACGAACCCTATATGGAACAAATAGAACATCTCAAAGTTATTTGAAGAGAATTACTCCTCAACGAAAAACAAACACTATCGTGCAACTGTACGATAAATAAAACTTTACAAAATGTAAATCACCAATAACTTGAATGCCCTGTAGATGGCTTTAGCTTCACGAAGAGAAACTGTAACTCTGTTACTTGTTAAACTGATACGCACCTATGACTCATATAATACAAGATAAGTTTCTAATCAAAGGTACACAACAAAATCATGCTTCATCTAAAACCAATATGTATTCCATGTATAGAAAACTATATACGTAATTACTTACCAGAACATTTAAACAAATTTGGTAACTTGAAAAAGTTCAACAGTGAGATTCTTAAACATTTTCTAACTGTAAGGTCTACGAGCTTAACAAAACTATACGTAATATATCTAGCACTAACTTTCACATTATTATTATTATTATTATCTTTTATAAATTTCGGAATCATGGTTTAGAGATTTTGCCTGATTTTCTTTCCGTAATATCTTCAATATTTCAATATGATATTATGCTGCCATCTCTTGTCAATGCTATAAACCGATCGCTAGATGTCTTGTTTAGTTGGCACTAGAAGGTTCGATTATTTTCCAAGGCGACTACACAATAATGCAGGGTTTACACAGTTTCGCATATAGCAGTGTTGCCAACATGTATGTGGACATTTTCACAGTTTTGCGAAAAGCAAAAAAATTGTATTTAATTTTGTGAGTAAATCAGAAGTTGTGTGGAATTTGTGTTAGAGAATTCGACCGTCAAATTTGAAAATTAAATTTCTGACACCAAAGAAGAAGAAGAAGAAGAAGAAAAGGTATCAGTATCATATGATTAATTCCGATTCGTTTTCGAGGGTTTCCAACTTTTGAACTCAAAATTGTTTTCCAACAATGACGAATAAACTTAATATTTCTCGATAAATCATAAATAATGCGTTCAAATGTGATTCATCGGGTTGTGCCTGTCTGTTAGTATCAAAATACTACGCTAGAGAACATGTTTATTTAATCGATAAGCAAGCTAAGTACTTGAATCGAGAATGAATTAGCCGTAGGTCTTCATTTTTCCCCTTAAATCTTAGTTCCTGGCAATCATGATGTCACTTCAATGCTGACTTTCATTGAAATATCTTACACATATGCAGCTATGTTTCACTTCATACGTTCGGGCATTATCAGGTATCTGAATTGTAATTTTTTTTCTCTCTTGCAACGTTTCGAAGTAAAACAATTCCATTATCAAACTCATTGAATTAGTTGAAAGTAATAATATTAGTTATTAATAGTTGAATTTAAAAAGTTCAATTGCACCGTAGATATTTTTCAGTTAACAACTGTGGTAAGACATGAACGAAATGTGTTTTGTTAGTCTTTAAGATTCAGAGGTCTTATTTAGTCTATGGACCAAGAATTGAATCACAAATTAACGTTAAACTTAGTTACTATTGTAGTTTATTGAAAAATGAAACGACAGATTTACATGTAGTTGTATCGAAATGGACATACACGTAAGAACTGTCTTGTGAACTAATAATCCCAAAGCTTTAATGATAAAACAAAGGATGAGAAAACTTCTTACATGTTGAGCTGAAACTTCAATTTGTTTATAATTACAAAAATATAAGTTTTTATTATGAAGCGTGTTTATCTGTAATAATTACGTTGTTTGTTACGATTCGTAAAAGATATATACAGTGTTCGAAGTGGGAGGGAAACAGAGGCGATATGTTTTACTAATATTTTCCTCGACATATACAGCATTGATATATAACAACAAGCATACCGTGTGTTTTAGTAACGGTATGATTTTAGCTCCCCAAAACCAGAGTCGGTATGCCACTTAGACCACTGGGTATATTTAAGCCTAAAGCGGTCGCGTGGGGTCCGCACGGAACCCAGTAGATGTTTGAATAAGTTCATAGGAGTGATTTGTTACCGCCGTTTCTGTTCGTTTTCCAGTAGCTAAGTTTCTCATTCCACTCTACCTGCTGGCATCTACGATGTGAGCGCATGATGAACTGTGTTCAAATACTGACGTACCATGGGGTCTGCGCGGACCCCACGTGACCGGATTCAGTTATGCTATTTGTTTATCATTTAAATTCATTTTTAAAAAATTATAGTGAGATTTGTTATGGTACTTCTAAGTAAACGAAAAACTAAATGACTTGCATTATTAGTAAAATATTCGATAATTAAATACAAATATACATTAATAGAGTCCGGTATACGCTGGGGGTCCAGGCAGACCTCACGCGACCGGATTCGTTGCCTTCTTTTCCTGACAATTTGGTATTCAAACACAATATATTTAGAGATAGAAATTACAAAAAGTAAACGAAGCCAGCACATATTTAATTATTTTCAGTGGAACGTACATTAATTAGAGATACTAAAGAAGTAAATTCACCCCAAAGCGAGAACCAAAATTGCCTAACTAATTCCACTTTCTCACTCTAATATTTCCCTCGACGCTCATCAAAAAAAGTAATCAATCACTGCTTATTGAATTAGGAGTCCAAACCAGTTGTGTAGTTGTAAAACCGTAAAAGATGGGGGGGGGGGGGGAAGTACTACCGGTACCAGATATTTGTTCGCAAAAGATTTGCTAGTATTATTTTGGAAAGTACATGCGTTATGACTACTATATTAATAATGTACGCGTAGCTATGTAATACAGCAATAATAAACTATGTTGTTAGCAAATTCATAGACGGGAAAAAGTCAGGGTCAGAAAATGTCTATGACTTCCGACAGGTTTTTTTACTAAAAGTAATAAAAAAGAACCTCCTAACCGACAAAAAATTGTCTTAAACATGCAGGTTCTATGTAAACATTTGTTTGAATACTAAATTTACAAACAAAAGAGGTAGAGAAAACAAAAGTACGCTGGGACAACTACACTCTTATCCAAAAACATTGTTTTCCTCGAATTACACATTTAAGAATAAAAATAATTATGGTATTTTTTTTTATTTCTATTTTCAGATTGCTACACTACCTGTGATGAGGGAGAATTTGACGGCAAACTTTGGTGGAATTTTGGTGATCACATTGGAAGAAAGGTTGCATCCCTTCAATTCTGTGTGACGCATCAAATGGTAAACTGCATCAGGAACTTGCATCAACTGGCATTCTGACAGATCTGGAAAAACAAAAAAAAAAACAAAAGACGATTTAGTTTTCTTCCCATTTGTGACACAGTATCGATAAGATAAGCAATGAATGAACAATAAATTACAGTTATGTATATTGAATCCCTTTCTATTTCATGTTCTCAATACACCGCGGTAACACAAACACGCTGGTTAAAAAAAAAATGTATATTACGAAATCATAGAGTTACAACAGAATTTCTGTACTGTTTTGTTTGTAGTATAGAATTCACATCTTTAAATGTATATACACGGATTTAATTTTTCACGGCCCTCATTTAATGCACTTGGGTTCCGTAGGAGTCCCCACCCCCCGGTTGAGAAACACTGACAAAGTTACGTCTAGTCAGTGATCTCTAATTTATCATATGGAGTGCTCGATTACATTTAAAATCACGTAGTATCTCAAGGGAGACACAAGAGCGTACTGTTAACCCTCTAGTTTAATCCAAATGAGATAAAACTTTCAGTTCTACATAAGTTTCTATGTTTGTTACCATTATGCGATCAGTTTATTATTATTATATTTATGTATTCATTCGTGCAAATAACTTAATTACTATTGCGCAGTCCCGTATGTGCAAAAGACATGAATCAGAAAACGAACTACACAGCAACAACACGCGTAAAAATCTGAGTTATACACATAGGGTACTGCCCAATTTCTATTGGCTACTCAGTAAAATCGCAAGCAAAGCTCATAGCTTGCACGTACATGAAATAGCGGCCTTTTGATTCATGTTTGTGTCTGGTTTTAGATTCTCATCGAGTCCTCCATTATTGTTAAGTACAACTCAATGGACCTTGTCGAAAAATACAGGTGGTTAATGCGCTTTTACGCAAGAAGCCACGCGAGTGTATACACACAAATATACACAAAATAATTTGTGATGACGCCGCTAGATTGTACCTCAATTGATATACTACTTACATTGATACAACTGAATATAGACCGTGAAATATTGACTGCCACGGCTAAATCAATGTTAATTTAATTACTCAAGCGATTACGTTGCCTTTGTGTTTTAAATTTTATTGTGTTGGGCAAAGAATATATATAAAAAACTGTGGGCATTGGAATCTAAAGTTAGAAACAAGTGCCACCTTTGCCAAGTAAAAAGTGATGACGATTTTTTCTTTTCAGCGATAAGATCTCTTTAAACTTGTTTTCTCTTTCTTAAAAAAAAAAAACAACAATAAAAAACATGGTCGCAATAAATCATGAACTGAAGAAAAACCACGAGGAAGCTTGCTAAGTGAACAGGAAATTGATGCAGGGAGGAACTGTGGACGGCTGACAATGCACAATTCTGGCAATTTTCCATCACGAGAGCTGCCATTCGGATGAGTCCATCAAGCTAGGTCAAAACCTTACTTTCCTCAAAGCTCCACAATGAATCACGCTCTTAAAATTTTAGAAGAGAAAATAAAAATAATATAGTGTTGCACCATAGTTGTGTAAAGAATTTCTCCACTTCTTTTATGATTTTAACAGTTCAATGAAGTAAAACATGGTTTTCCACAAGGATTAGTTGTCTTAAACTCTCTATTTAATTTAATTCGCACAAATCTACAATACTTCTTTCAACGCTACGATACATGCATCGATCTCTACCTACACGGGAGTGATCGGCTAGTGTCGAAAGATACACACCAGAGCAAACACGTTCGTCCACATTTTTTCATTTCTAACTCAGTTTGTTTTACGTTTGTTATCGCTGTGCGGTCATCTTTTTATGTCTTACCTCTTGAGTTATGCACGTACCGAATTATTCATATGGACAATAGTAAAGGCTGTAAATAATATTTACGATTTGATGGGCAGCACAACATTAACAACAAGAAGAAAAAAAAACAGAAAAAAAACAGAGTTAAATTAAAATTTGATCGATATTTGCTTAGGCCCGCTTGACGCGAAGTATTTATGCAACAATAAATCTTTGCGATAGCAATAGTGTCACAGTGTCAAAGTAAAAATGACATGGACTTATCCATAGCACCCAGCGCGTCCTTCAGGAAAAGTGTTCTCGGGGGTATTTCAGATCTTTAGAGAGAATAAAAGAGGAGAGAGGGTGTTAATTCTAGTAGAACTGTGAATTGTTACTTGTTACGAAAGTTGTTTTGGGGGAGTGGCTCAGTCTGGGGACAATACTCTCGATCACCCCTCTGAAAGAAACCTTTTAGCATCCTGCCCTATTGTAGCATTTTTACTTTCACACGGTGGCACTATACTGCTCGCACTAAGATATATTGTAGCATACATTCTTCCGTGTCAAGCGAGCTTTAGATTGGAAGTGAACGATTGAGGTCAAATGTCCCCTCTGCTCCCTAGTATCATTATTCATTAATTTTAATGGCATCGATCAGTCCAGTATCACTTTTAGATAGAGATCAATGGATTCAGCAGACCAAGAAAGATGAAAAGAAAGAAATTTGTGCAATTTTTGTTTTCTCTACTGTGAATGATAATTATTATACTTACGTAAGTTTCTATAGATATCGGTGTGCCACTGAAATTAATTAGTATATTTAAAAATCTAGCATTTCTACAGAAACCGGATTAGCTCACTTTTTAATTAAATTTTTCTGGCAATATAAATTTAATTTAATTTTGAAGAACAAACTAAAAGTTCAAGCAGTTTCTTCGCTAAACAGCAGTTATGCTTTGGTCAATCATAAGAAGAAAAAAAATGAAAACGAAGGGATTACATTGCATTCAAATAGAAATAGGTAAAGGAATATTTCCTTGACATGTG
>JAGDQP010008950.1:32185-60994 GCA_022664845.1 Lepisma saccharinum | reverse complement strand
ATGCTCTTTTCCTCTGATCCTTTTATCTCTTCCATTTCTCAAAGTGGTCACATTGCTCGATCACATAAGACTTGGAGACTTGATGATGACGTCAAATCTCTCTTGACACAGCCTTCTCTCATTCCTGACTTCTCCCCAGATTGTGAAAGCGAAAGTGATAGTGAATGATGTTCCGGTAACTGCTTCATACGTTCATATCTTGTATATAATGTACACTTATTGTAAGAGCCATTTTGTTTTTTCGTACTCATGTTTTTGTTCCAGTTTAGTTGTTACTATAGTGTTGCAAATAAATGCTTTGGATCCACACTAAGGCATGATTTTTGATATAAGACTTTTGCACAGCTAGATTATGCGTTTCGCCCACTGTGCGCCGTGGGGCGCCTCCCTCATGAATATTTATATGCTCACGTTAGCCTTATAGGTCTACAAGCAGACATGGTCTTTTTTCTTTCTTACATGTTTCTAGTTTTGTGTGTCTTTCTCTCTCTCTGTCTTTTTCTCTGTGTGTGTAAATATATATATGTGTATAAAAATGACAAGTGGCTAACAGATCAAAATAATCCTTGGCGAACTTGTGTGCATAGCTTCGCGCAGTAAGAAGGACATCGGTTCGATACCCACGCGTGTCACGGAAAATGAGTATTTTCACAAAATATAATCAAATACAACTTAAATTTCCCGTATATACATATTACATTATATGATTTGATTTACAGTGAATGTTCCTGGTCTGATTTAACGTAATGGTATGGTATTTAACAATAAATATGGTAATATATTACTCTCATTAGTGTACAAAGCTGTTCACTTACAAATCTTGCACCAAGGAATTGACACAACTGTATAGTAATTTTAATAACTGGATTGTAACCTGTTATCAGCTATTAGTGCTGTGTTATTCATTGAACACAGACAATAGGGTTGGAGGAACAGTAATTAAAAATATTTAATTAAGACTTGCAGTAAGATATAGTGCTTTCAGGGGACTATTCATTACATATAGGATGTAATTATATCATTTTTATAGCAAAAAATATGTGGTTAGTTTAAAAGCACTAAATAATTGTCTATTATATACCTAGCATATAGCAAAACAAGGGATGTGTACTGTATATAGCTTACATTCAAAAGGTTAATCATCAATGTGAAGGAGCATCCTGAAAAGGTAGGCAATTTGCAATGTTTCAATGGGTTAGGGGGCTCTTAGACTACTACAGTCATTTGTCTATTTATTCTTGCTCTTCACCTGTTTAGTTTGTTTTGTTACTTTGGTTTTGTTACTTTTCAGTTGCTATTTGCAGATAACCACAGCAAGTAATTTCTAAATTTTTCGTCATATCTCAGGTTCACACGAAGATAGCTGCATACTTTCTTCGTCGTTGTTAGAACAATGTGTATCACAAATTTCTACGCCAGAATTTTACGTTTTCAACAATTTATAATTAAATTATCGCGACGTTCTTCAACAACATTTATATTAAGTTACAAGTGTTGTTACATTGGAAACCATAACTTGGTTGCTATTTACTGGAATTTGGTGAATTTTTTTACAGGTGATAGACAAAAACCATAGCTGTCTCGTTGTAACCTCATCGACGTCTTACGTGTACTGTTGTTTTGCAGTTCTTCATTTATCATAATAGCCCCATGGGTATCTCATAATAACCCCACACAAGGGGCTATTCTGATATACCATTTTTTTCTGAAAACTTTCCTACTTTACGATATATTTATATATTTTTAAGATTGTAGCAAATTACAGTGAAAGTTTTAGTTTCTGTCTGATAATAGCCCCACCTTCTAACATATTCTCCCCTGTCTATCCCGGCCTGAGCCTGAGATGTCTAAAGACCATAAATGCATTCAAATTTAGACATAAAGAGTTCAATTCATGGTCTAGTGGCTATGAGAGCGGATTTTGGTTCGGCACTGGGAAGATACTTATGTGTGCTGCGTGTGGCTATCCTGACTATGATTCTGTAGAGAGTTTTCCTTAGATTCACCAGGCAAATGTCAGATAGTATATCGAATAAGGTATTGGCTGCTATCTTCCTCACTTGTACACGGAGGCATGATCGCCATGGAACACCAGTTATGATGGCTTAGAGCAGAATTGAATTCTGAAGACTCGAAAAGAGGCTTAGCTGTCGAATATGGCTACGAATAAAGTATTATAATCTGCTAATGTTTCTAAATCAACCAAAAGTTAACTTACGTTCCTTAATTGAGAATAAAAGAAGTGATAGAGAAAATCAAGTCAGAATTTCTGGAGTAAGCAGGCTTTGAAGCTGCTTCACTTCTCCAGGGACTAATAAAGAATTCTTCTTCAACTGGAACGTCACGGTTAACATTATTTTCACTATTCACAGATTTCGATTTCAAACACTTCTTGTTTCATTTTAAACTGCAATTATGAAAGCGTTTTTGAAGCGTTCAAATATTTGTCTTTCGACAGGGCGTGCCATTTCATAATGATAATTATGTTAGCTGTATGATACTAGGAAATATATTACTACTAAAACAATACATTTCCACATCAGCATTCAATAATGAATGTTGTTATCTAAGTTTTAAAGTGTCCGCCTACTGCATTACGATATAAATCGATGGAAAATGACTGTGAGTGTTTGCTTTTATTCATTACTATCATTTTTCTTCAGCGACAGGTATAATATTTTCATGCAAAGGGAAAGAGATGATTTATCCAATTTCATTGTTCTAAAAAAATATTTTCCATTTATTTTCTAAAAATAAAAGCCATCAAGGAGTTAGTGGCATGGTAACACGTATCGAGCGGTATTTATGTTTTCTAGTTTCTTTGGATGAAAGCGAAAGGAAAAGAGTCATTACAGATATTTGGGTCACGCGATTGAAATGAATAAATTGAAGCATTAACTTTTTATTTTTATTGTTAGATATCTGGTGTAGTAAAAAGTAATCCATTATTTTTGCATGACATTGAAGGTTTGACTTACCATAGTTAGAATGATCCGATTTAGGTCACATATGCGCCGTTTTGTTCGATAATGTGTTGCCATTTGGAAGGTAATATCATGATGCCTCTCTCATAGAAGCCCTTGTCCCTATTGGCAAAAAATTGAGACAGTCGATGTTCACAAACCTCTCTTGACGCGTATTTTTCACCAACAAACGTGTTCCCCATGGACAGGAACAAATGGTAATCACTCGGTGCCAGGTCCGGACCATAAGGTGGATGCATAAGAACCTCCCAACCAAGCTCCCGGAGCTTCTGGCGAGTCACTATCGATGTGTGTGGCCTGGCGTTGTCCTGGTGGAACACAATGCCTCTCCTATTGGCCAAAGCTGGCCGCTTCTGGGCGATTGCTGCCTTCAGACGGTCCAATTGTTGACAGTATAGTTCCGAGTTAAGGATTTGGCCGTAGGGGAGCAGCTCATAGTAGATAATTCCCTGCCAATCCCACCAAACACACAGCAAAACCTTCCTGGCCGTCAATCCTGGCTTGGACACAGTTTGCGCCGGCGCACCGCGCTTCGACCACGACCGTTTTCGCGTGACGTTGTCGTAAGTGATCCACTTTTCATCACCAGTCACCAACCGCTTCAGAAATGGGTCGCTTTTGTTGCGATTCAGCAGCGATTCGCAGATGGAAATTCGGTCCATGAGGTTTTTTTGCGTTAACTCGCGTGGCACCCATACATCAAGCTTCTTTGTGTATCCAGCCTTATGCAAATTGTTCCACACGGTTTTTTGTGCAATGTTTAGCTCTTGGGCAATCGAAACAGTGCTTACATGACGGTCGGACGCGACAATGTCCATGATTTTATCGACATTTTCGACACTTGGCCTTCCAGTGCGTGGTACATCTTTGACGTCAAAATTACCGGAACGGAATCGACGAAACCAAAATTGCGCGTGATTGGCTGTTACAGTATCAGGACCATAAACACTATTCACATTTGCAGCCGTCTGGCTTGCGTTTTCGCCTTTATCGAAGAAAAACTGTAAAATATAGCGTATTTTCTCTTTGCTAGTGTCCATTTTGACGCGCGCTCACACAACACTGAGTCAACTCATCACAACTATCTGAACAGTGTTTGTAGTACGCAATCTCATCGTTTGAACGCCATCTCGTTGAACCCGATCGGACTTATACAACGCGAGATACAGATCACTGAAGCCATCTATTGGCAAAATAATGGATTACTTTTTACTACACCAGATATAACAATTTTCAACACCACAAATATAGCAGGTAATACTTCAATATGATAACCACTATTTTTGGAAATAATCACAATTTATTCAAATGCTATGATATGAAGGAAGGTGACAAAATAGAACGGGGGTGTTCTTATCAGAACCGAAAAGGGACATTAATGAACAGAGGTGTTCTTGTCACAGCCGAAAAGGGACGTTAACGAACAAAAGTGTTCTTATCACAACCGAAAATAGACATTAATGAACGAGGGTGATAATGCCGTTGTAAAGATCTCAATACTTCCCAATACTTCCAACTGAAAACAAGAAAAAAGTTTAAAAGTATAAAAGCTTATGCTTTTTACTTAAAGTTAGTCAATAACCAGATACTTTTGGTTATAATAAGAGTTTAAATAATTTAATTATTAACAAGAGGCTCAACTTAAAACTCAAATGAAATATTTTGTTCCTAAAACTATCCTACGTGCTCTTCCTTAGGTCGTGTGCCGAAAGAAGGATATGTAGGACTAGGTGTCCTTTTCTTCGAAGGAACTTTTTACAGCAACAGCAATAGGGAGACAACATTACCTCCAAGTTTTATGGTAATTATGTTTACAAGAATTGTTCTGTTGTTTCTGTGCTGCATATGGCGAAGCTATATTGTTCTGCTGCGTGGTGGACACGTGGGTTGTGTTAGAATAAAAATTACGTCATATTGGATGTCAAGTGATTTTTATACTTGAGAACTAATAGGAAAGACTCTGACTGTAGTTCTGCTAACAAGGGGAGGGGGTGAAAACTGTATCACTCATAGTCAGAAACCCGTAGCCCGATGCACAAGGTAACCAAAAAAATATTGTCGTTTTTGACGTCGCGTGGGAAGACGTGACGACAGATAAGGAAACAAGTGCCTCAGGTAGTGGAAAAGCCACTGGAGGGAGTAGGAACAATGATCGTGACCCAAACAGGCGTTTTGCACACTCACAGCAGTCAGAGATCGAGTAGTGGCTGGGACAAATGGAAGTGGCAAAGCAGCTCGTTCGCGGTTGTCTGCTTTATAACGTTAAGGGAGCTTGTCCGCAGAAAAATTAAGTTGCCGAATACGTCAAGCCTTTGAGGATAGTGCTTTGAATGAACGCACATCCAAGCATTGGTTCCAGAAATATAGGTCAGGGGATTTGCCCCTGTGTGATGAACCCCTCATTGTTCACACACAGGCCCTGGATGACGATTCCCTGAATGCAGCCATAGAGCAGGACAGCAGCCATACGTGTGGTGAGCTTGCTGAACGCTTAAACTTTTCTGATGAAACAGTCAGACTTCACCTACATCGCATAGGGAAGGCGAACAAGTTGAGCAAGTGGGTACCCCACATACTGTCGGAATCCAACAAGGACCAACGAGTGACAGTTTGTTTTTCATTGCTTTCTCGGCACCGCAAAACATCCATATTCGATTGCGTAATCACCAGTAACGAAAAATGGTGTGGTGCTATGAGTTCGGGCTTCAAGTTTATATGTAAGTTGTACTGAAAATTTATGATATAACCAACTTGAGTTCAGTATACTTAGGACTAAAGTAATCTTGGTAACAATACGTTTTTGTATGATAAAAGTCAATTTTAATATTGAGATGATAATATCTATTTTATTATGACTGACTATTTTATGACAAAGTATACATATGACAAAATACAAATACTTAGCATAGTTTGACTCATAAGGCCTTTCAATGTTCTTTTCTCCAAATTAACCTTATTCAAGATCTTGAAGTTGTACAAGCTTTAATTCCATAACTCAATTAGTATTAATATGATATTGGAAAAGAAAGACGAAACAAAAATCTTTAATACATCTGTTAAAAATAATGAAACTAAAATATTAAGAAATAACTCAAATAAGTAAAAATATATGAGATTCAGTTCAATCCAGTTCCTCTTTAAAGTATTTCTCTCCCTTGTGTGAACTTTTAGGTTTACTCCCCTTTGAGGTAAACCATAGGCTTTTCTTTGAATAATTTTAACCTTTAGCCTTTCTCCTGTGATATGAAGTAAATAATGTTTCACTACACTGAGGCTTCTCTCCTACCAGGTGTGTAAATATGAAATCGGAATTTGTGCATAGACGGCGTTAGCTGTCACTGTGGTTACCGTAAAACTGCGTCCTTGGCGCCACTTGCTTGTTTTCACTGCTGATAACGATTTGCAACTCACAACTAGACAAGTTTCATGTCATAGTGTAGTGTTTAATAGCGTTGAGCATGGCGCAATTTGTACCTACAAGCTACGATGTGCGGACAGCATTGATTTTTTGTTACAATTTCAAGAAAACTGCTGCAGAATCGCATCGCATGCTTGTCGAAGCTTACGGTGATCATGCTCTTGGTAAGTCACAGTGCTATGCGTGGTTTACAAAATGTAAAAGTGGCGATTTTGACGTGAGAAACGAAGAACGTGGAAGAGCACCGAAAAAGTTTGCATACAGCGAATTGCAAGCTTTGTTGGATGAGGATGACGCTCAAACGCAACAACAACTCGCGGATCAATTAAATGTGACACGAGAAGCAATTTCCATACGTTTAAAAGCCACGGGCGTCAAAAGGTGGGAAAATGGGTTCCACATGCATTGACTGAACGACAGCAGGAAAACCGAAAGAACACTTGCGAAATTCTGTTCGCCAGGTACAAAAGGAAATCATTTCTCCATCGAATTGTGACTGGGGCGAAAAGTGGATCTATTTCGAGAATCCTAAGCATAAAAGATCACGGGGAACTCCAGGAGCACATCGACTGCAAGACCAAATCGCTATGGACGGAAGACAATGCTTGTGTTTGTTGGGACAAGAAGGGAGTGATCTATTATGAACTGCTTAAACCTGGCGAAACCGTTAATACCCAACGTTACCGACAACAAATGATCGATTTGTATTAAGCTTTGCGTGAAAAGCGACCAGAATATGACCAAAGACAACATAAAGTGATTGTGCTTCACGATAATGCACCCTCCCACACAGCAAAACCGGTCAAGGAAACGATTGCGACGTTTGGCTGGGAAATCCTTCCGCATGCGGCTTACTCACCAGACTTGGCGCCTTCCGATTTTCTCTTATTTGCATCCATGGGACACGCACTTGCTGACCAGCGCTTCACATCTTACGAAAATGTACGAATATGGCTTAATGACTGGTTTGCAGCACAAGAGGCACAGTTTTTTTGGTCTGGCATCCACACATTGCCGGAACGATGCCAGAAATGTATCGCTAGCGATGGCCAATACTTCGAATAAAATTGTTCTTAGCATTGTCATCCAATCACTGTGTCTATTCTGTACGCAAATTCCAGTTTCATATTTACGCACCTGGTTTGTCTAATATAATGGCGGTAAAATATATCTAGGTTCTCTCCTGTGTGTATTGTGCACTGAATGACGAATTAATTAGGTTTTCTTCTGTGTGCCTATTAAATGAGGTATAAATAGGCTTTTCACCTGTATGTATCACTAAATGAATGTTAAATTCACTAAATTTACTAAAGAATGTTAAATTCAACATGATCAATCAAATACTTCCTCCATTTTCTAGTTTGATTGAAGTGAAAGGTCTGGTTCGACAAAATACTCCAAGATTTTAAATCTTACATTCAGCATTGAAGTAACGACAAATAATCATGTGTAAGTTTGTAGATAAAATACTTTACTCTTGTACGAACATCGTACTTGACTATAGGAACACTAGCATTACTGACTTCTCACTACTTATAGAATCGTTCACTTTCTTAATTAAACTATAAAATGCCATAAATCTAAGTTCTAAACAAAATAACTCCGCTATAAACTGTATCACTATTCTGACGTAACTTTGTAAGATATGATCACGAATAACTATGTCCTATCGTATAAATGACTTCAACTAAAATATGTTTCTTGACGCTCTAACAGGTTCTTCAATTTTCTAAGAATTTCTTCGTAACATTGCAAGAAATGTAACCTTGTAGCTAATACTATCTGAATACTGTGACGGTTTTGGTACTGTCCACTGAAGTACTACTTAATTCCATTTCCTTTACTCAACAAATCAGGTCTCCATCTATCTGTTCTGAATTTTACGTATCACTACTTCTTCATAACAGCTAGATCTGGACATTTACCTGGTGTGACTGAGGAAAACCTTGAAAAATCTCAGTCAGGAAAAATCTCACTGGGATTAATCTCACGACCTCCCGAAAGCTAAGCCAAAGATCTATCAGTGAGCAACGACCTCTTGTTAGGTAATATTTCGAAAAATGTTAGGTGAACTCTGTCTGTGACAGGATAATTATTAAATGATGACGAAGGCTGGAAGAATGTGAAAGAACAGTAGCTTACAATAATTGTCGTATCAATTAGGAAAGTCGAAACAACTTCCGATTATATTTATCTCACCTTGAAGAGAAAAATAAATTGAATTATTTATGTACACAATCTAGCGGCAGAAGATTCAAGTAAGTGGTGAAAATCAAGGCATGGCTACACATTGGGCATGCTTCGAGAAGTTTAATGGTAGCAATTAACAGAGTTATATTTTATTTTCAAATAATTAATGTTTTGTGCATGCGCGCCTTTATAGATTATATCTATAGCAGGTCTATATTCTTTTTTTGTCGACAAATTTCTGGTCACCCTAAGTTAGTTATTAATAGGAGTGTTTTATTTGAGGAGGTCCATTCTTTTTCTTGCAGGTGGACCCAATATTTTTTGTTACACCCATGGTTAAAGATAATAGAATAATATTTCATTTAAATAACATTTGATTTAAAAAATGCCGGTGGTATTTAGTCGTAATTCATTTCAAATGTAAGAGTATTATCAAATAACAATATAATGAAATATCATAGAGGTATAGAATTCTGTTTCGTTTAAATAACGTTTTAAAAAAACGCCGTTCCGACAAGCTTCATTCAGTCGGTAAGCTTCGGTAGTTTGCGTCGCTGGCTAACGTCAAGTATCACCGTTGGACATTTCCATGGATTCCATGGATTAAATACCGCTTTGCAACTCTTCTCGGATACTTTACCAAAATGCAGGTGAACTTATAGAAGATTACTAGCAAACATTTCCCTCTTCGCCTTCCACTAAAGCTGGAAACACAACTCCTTCCCTATCCATCCAGACGTACAACCTTCTGCACCTGGTGATATTTTAACTGTGCTTTTGCTAGAAATGTAGACAAAATTGATTGATAATGGTTAAGGTAGATCTCTTCTTCTTCTTAATATACGTATCAAAAAGTTTTGGTTATCCAAAGTCATTTTCTATTGCGTGGAATCAAAATTACTTCCGGAAAGAGAACAAGGCTACCCTCTATATGTCGCCGGAATAAGTAGATTTTACTACACTGTGCTGTTTCGTGCCAATTGCCTTGTTTTTAGCTACAGGTGTTCTCTAACATCTTAGAAAATGTTTCTTTTCAAATTAAAATATCCACACTGATGAGTATATACAAGTATAAAAATAAATGTATAGAATAAATATCAATAACATTAACTATATATGGGAGGTTTTTTTTTTTTGCATTTTCGCTACTGAATACAACTGTCTCTTGCTGATATAACGTTGTCACGTTATTATGGGTCCTGTATGCTGTATGAGATCCAAGCGTGTCAAAAATTGGATGTCAGTGCGGGACACTGTGGCTCACACCACAATACTACCTCTACACCCAAGCAAGGTCATGCTCTGTCTAGTGAACTAGTCACTAAGTGGTGCACTACATGCTTCTTCCATCGGGCCAAATCATCACTACGGGCCTGTACTCGCAGCAGGTGGAACGTGTGCAGCAGGCACTGCAATATAGGATGCAAACATTGGTGAGTCACAAGGGTGTACTGCTCCTTGCCGACAATTTCAGGCCGCATGCGAGACTTTGGTGGGAGACAATGTGACATCTTATACATTTCCAGGTCCTTGCGCCAACAGTTTATCACCTCTTCCTTTCCCTGACCAACGCCTTCGTGGTAAATCCGTTGTCAATGAGGTAGACTTGCTACAGGCACTCACGGCCTTCTTGCGTCCAAGCCTCCCTAGTTTTAATGCCAGGGCATTGCACAGCTGCAGGAACGTTGATTAAAGGTGCTGGATACCGATGAAGATTACTTGGTAGACCAGTAGCGGATTTAAGGGGGGGGGGCTAGCGGGCTGAAGCCCCCCAAAAATTCGAAGTATATTATGAATTTGAAGTAATTCACACTAAAAATATTGCACATTTTTCTGAAGTGAAAAATAAGTTATTGTTGAAATTGAAACACCGTATTTAGAATAACAGCGCAATGATCCAAGTGGCAAATGAAAGAGCACACAATAATTATTGACTAATATTATGAGCTGCTCCGATAACTATGTCATCATTTACGTTTCACTCTCTTGTTACGGTGGGCTCCGTTTAAGGACGAAACGTGTATTGTCTTGCTTAAGCTTGAAGTTTTACAATGTTCAACCATTCGATAATGATTTCTGTGACTGGAAAACTATTGTGAAACAATTTTCTCGACTATTAGGTGGTTGAGTTACTGATTTTTCGTTGTCTAACAGGAATAACATGATCAAAGTCTAACATACTATGAATGGTTTTAAATCAACTTTCATCGCTACCGAGCTGCCGTAGCTCAGCGGTAAAGCGTTGGGGTAGCATTCGAGAGGTCGTGGGTTCGATCCCAGTGGCCGACCATCCTGACTGAGGTTTTCCAGGGTTTTTCCTCAGTCACACCAGGCAAATGCCGGGATGGGATGCCTAAAGGCCATAAATAAATATCAAATTCAACTTTCATCACTAGTTTATAATAAGGTAAATGATGTGGTATTATATATGTAAGTGGCTGCCTTGCTTCAAATCAAGATGTACGTGACTCTCTGTGTTTGTTTCAGTCATTTTGTTGAAAATAATTTCGAATTCAAGTTTCACTCTTGTACTCAACTAACAGTTTTGAAAATGTACGACCGGGAAATGGTTAATTATGTAGATCAGTTTTGTTTGAAATAATAAATTTTTATGGAACAAAATCGTAATTATAGTATTTTGTGCAACATATTTAGTTGTTTTGTTTTTAACAAACATTAAGAGTTTAAAACTATGATTTCTGAGAATTTCATGCAACAGTTTAATTGCTTTTAGTCTATTACCTAGAGATGAGTAGAGTTTGCAAAGTGTGTTACGTACTAGCAGTTATGTGCTTTTCTTTATCACCAAGATCGTATCTCTATCAGTCCGAGTTCTCGTGCAGTTAACTTATTGGTACAAACATCATTGCTCTCCATCCATATTGTGGGTACAATTCTTAGACTAGATCTTACTTTGTCTTGTCATCTTCAGAGTCCTTCTGTCGAACTTCATCAATGATGTCGATAACACATTATTCTATTACTTTGAAACGCCAGTCTCATAGTTCAAACATAGAAACACGTACCCCACAGGAATATTTCACAATGAATGTGTATATTCCTTTTTCGGATCAGCTCATAAGCGAATTGACGTCAAACGGCTTCAACAAACTGTGAAGTAATGCCACTGTTTCGTTTAATCCTATCCTATACAGCACAGTCGGATATAGAAAGTGTTGTAAAATCTTCATAGATTTATCATGAAGATCTCGATGGAAGTAAAACTGAGCTAAGGAATGAAGTGGCTTTGTGGCTCCGTGCATGCTTTGCAAGACCCATTTTGTGAATTTGTTTCAAGTATTAAACAAAGATTTCAATTATATTTGTTGTTTACCAACAAGATGTTCTGCGGAAAAAAATTCTGCATTAGGAGAACAACTATGGATCAAGGTAGGCTAGCTCTACACACTAAATTATAATAGCGGATATTTTAATTCTTTATTCGATGAGAAAGTGATTTTATCGAGACATTGAATATCAATCGAAAAGAGTTAATTTCAACGAAACGCTTCCCGTGCTTACAGATGCACTTTATTCTTGAAACTTGAAAGAATGATCTTTTTCGAGTGGTTCACAATGCATCATGCGTACTAGTCAAGTTTCTCTTCCGCCATTTGTTACCGCGAATGTTATCGAAAGACTAAGTCATACTGTGGAGTTAATCGTGTTTAGTTAAAAATGTCAACGTAAGACTTGATAATTTTCCTTACTGACAAAAACATACCAGAAGAAATCTTTGAACGTTGTTCTGAAATACCTGAAGAGACGAAGGAGATTCTTTGGAAGGCGTTCTTTCTCAGTTGGCCTTGTAGCCTAGGGAATAAAGTGTTGGAACATTTGCCGGAACATAGCGGGTTCACATTTTGCTGAGGTCAATTTTTTTTACTCTTTTTTCCATTCATAAAAAAAAATATTTTTCTTTCTTACTACTCATGAATAAATGGTTTCTTTAGCATTTTCACCATTTTCCTGAGTCATTTTCATGTTCAAAGGATAAAAATTTTATGCGAATAAATGGAAATTCATCTAAAAATTATTACGTTCCCATCGAAAAGAACTACAAAAAAATGAATAAAATGAAAAAAAATCTCAAACTGGCTCCGACTACATTTTATTCAATTTGGAGCACTATCACTTGCTCAAAATTGAATAAAAATTTAGTCGGAGCCAGTTTGAGAATTTTTGGGTCAATTTTGAATAAAGTTTTTTAACAGTGTAGCATAGATTCCATGTTCTTGAGAGTGTGGAAACTCAATCTTTTTCCGATGAAGATCCGCTGTAAAAGAGTGGAAAGAAAGACTTTCCACTTTTACAAGATGAAATATTTCGCTGAAATCGAGCGGGATTCCGCTCTTCTGAATTTACTGTATGACTTAACCTTAAGAAACATTCACAAAGACATTCCAAATAATGTGTCTGAAGTAGTGGACCTCTTTGCCCAGAAACATCCTAGAAGATTGCAGTTTCTGTAAGATTGAAGCAAAAGTGTGTAAAAATTCATTTTCTAGTTGTATTTTTGTCACGAAGTTTGTTGTATGTATTTTCTGTTTCAAGTACATTGAATCAACATGAACATTTGTTTATTTATCGATGTATGGATATATTATAATATTGGAGTGGAAATGGAAAAGAATCCAATTTATTTTATTTTCTAACTATTGGGCTTCTTGTTTTTTTTTTACAATTTAATATTGGCATGAAATGTTCCATGCTAATTGCAAATATAAGGAAAACTTGCCGGTTCTTGTGACATGCAAATGTTTTGTCAGATATCTTGCAGAGAAATTGTTTTTCTAACTCAAGCTTGTTAAAAACACAAAGAAATATATTATAATGAAATATCGTCAACACTATAACTAATAACAAAATAATAATAACTGGCTAAAAGTATACACGAAACAAAATAGAATAGACTTTGAAGTTTCTACTGTGTATTCTTATCAAATTTAAACAGTATAAAGGCCTCTTGTTTCTGTTACAAGTTCTAGCCCCCTCCAGAAGCAATTTCTGGATCCGCCACTGTGTAGACTAACGGTAAGTGACATTTTCAGTGTACCTTTCTGTTTCTATCAAAATACGGCAAGATTTTTTTTGTTACCTTGTAGATCCCCTTCAGCTATGTCATCAAAATAAATGTGAATGATTCTAGTTCTCTTTTCAACAAGAAATCCAGCTAAAGTGAATGATATAATACTATTTCTTATACACTTAAGGCGATGGACGATACATAGAATTTCTCATAAAAAAAATACCTGCATATTTCTCTAGATCTTAATCTTACGAAACTTCTTAATTTTCTTTGTTGTAAAATTGAAGACGTGTTTAGGAAAAGGGCTCAAGTCCATGAAATGATTTCTCATCTTTTCTCCGACGAAAATCCACTCTAAGAGGATGGTCCCTTTTTCCGTTTACAAAACATGAAATATTCAGCTCAAATCTAGCAGAATTCCGCCTTTTGAAGTTATTGTATACACATCTATTTCCGAACGGCGACAACAAGATAGAACTCTTGTCTATCAAGCAGACTGAATTTTCAGTACAAATTATGTTTTATCCGAAGTTATGTATATTGTCACTTCTAAAAATTGACACTTGCATTTTTTTTTAAAAACGAGTTATAGCAGAACCTCCTAAAGAAAATATATTGTGATTTCTTCTTGTACTTACCCTAAATATGCAGTAATCTCTTTATTCTTGTTGAGAATGAAATAGATCATTTCTGTAAAACTGCGTCGTATTATCAATTCCTTCATATCAACAACGTACAAATCAGGAACCCACAGTTGACCAGCCAATTTAAAATCCAGAAGGGCAGATGTGAAATGTGGATCTCCTATATTGAAACGTGGCTCGACCCAATCCAGTCTCAAATACATGTCAATACTGAAGGCCTGAAATAATTACACATACGTTACACATGTTTAGCAATAACTCATGCTTCTGTATAACTGAAGCTGATACTAGAAAGTTCACATAAGTAGTATACAACCGTGTATTAAGAAATACACTACTCGCCATTAGAAATGCAACACCAAGAGGGAGAGAAAATAGCAGCCCCAAATTTGGCAGATATATACCGTACGGTACAAGTGGCAAATGATTAAATTTATGGCCTTGTGTGATGCGTGACAACGTGGGGACAGCGGAGCAGAACTGCCGAAGGCCAGTAGCCTGTGGGCCCACTATGCAAAACGGCTGCAACACGGCGAGGCATAGAGTGAATGTCCTCCAGGGGTATGGGAAGCCATGCGTCTTCGACACGATGTCACAGCTCATCAATTGTAGCTGGCGGAGGTCACTGGCGTGAGAGATGTTGTGCAATCATGGACCAGACGTGTTCAATCGGCGAGATATCAGGTGAACGCACCGACCAAGGAAGCAGGGAACATTATGTTAAGGTAGGAAGGCGTACGCATTATCTTGCTGAATGTGGTTCCCGGCAGGGCATCCACTAAAGGGACTTCAACCGGGCCCAACACATTGTTGATATACCGTTGGCTGGTCACATCTCCGTCAATGCGTAGGGGACAGGAACGGGCACGGAATACAATGGCACCCGGTGCCGGATGGAAGTGGCGATGCAAAATGCAGGCGCCGTCCAGCCTAGTGCCACGGTACCGCCATATACGGATTAGGTCATCATGATGCTGCAGACAGAAGCAGGATCGTCTGAAAAGAGGATGTCCTGCCATCCGGCTCTCCATGCACGAGGTTCGCGACACCATTGTAGTCGCTTATACCTATGTTGTGCATTTAGCGGATGTCACAGCAATGGGGTCGTGTAAATACGTCCCGCTCTGCCGAACGACATAGAACTGTATGTGGTGATACTTGGCGCTATGCAAGATCCGTCAGTGTTCGGCGTTTGGTTGTTCGATCCGCCAGCCAAATACACCACATACACACACTCACGTAACACCAACAGTCGCCTACCGCTGCACTGTAGCTCTCTGGCTCGCCTCCGCTTCCTGTTGCTAGGCAGCATACCTGGCACCTTTGGGGCGTCACGGAGCTGTCGTGCTAATTAGTTGTTTATCTTTCCATGCTCTACATATTCTGTAAATTTTACATTTATCCAATGTCTCCTTGGTGTTGTATTTTTAATAGCGAGCTGTGTATATTGTGCCGCGAGATCTTCAAGCACTAAAAACCTTGGAACCTGACAATAATAAGTTAGTTATTTGTCTCGGGAAGGAGTTGGAGGAAAACAAATCGCTGTACTAAAAGAGGTGAAAGTGACTCCTTAGCAAGATATGTATAAGCTACAAAAAATAATTTTCTCTAGTCTTTCTGTATCAAAAATAAAGTTCGCAAATCGCAACATTGTTTACCTGCCAGATACATCAACTGAAACACTTCTTAACAGGGATAACAATAAGTTTCCATCATCTTCAGTAATGTTGGAAGTGACAACAGTTTTCTCATAGGAAAAATAAATTAGTCAGATAGTAGGAAAGGCACAATAGTTTCAAGGGGTGTTCAGCAATTATTATTGTCCCTGACATAGAAGGAGTCGAACTACGATTTTGGTACGTTAGTATATGGTGTTTGAGGTAAACATTTAAAATAAAAAGATGAAACTTACTGGAATATGTTTTACATGTCGCCCTTATTAGCCTACAAAAAATCTAAAAAATAGCCAGTTGCGGGTTTCCCGCATTTTGAAAAAATAGTCCGCCATCTTGGATTTCCCACCTGCACTTAGTTTATGAGTCGTAATTCCTAAACCAATTCACTTAGAAGGCTAATTGTTTTGTCGTTACATTTCTAATATTACGAACCGTATAAAAAAATAATAATTTTTTCTCCACGAGTAGCCATTTTTGCATAATTTTAGGATAAAATAAAAATAACTTATCTTAGGTAATTTATTTTTTCTTACCTCGTACATGTCAGCAGAGATGAGAAAAAAGTTTGAATAAAAATTGTAGGAAATTTCATGAGCTTTAAAATTATGTATATATTATCACAATGTAGCTGAAAACATCATGGGTCAGAGGAAAAAAGATTTAGTGTTAAAAAATCTACAATAAAAATGATATACGTATATATATATATATATGAGCTCCTGCGTAGCCTAGTCGGTAGCGCGCTCGACCTACCCCTTCCTTCGGGGAGAGGCCTCATCCACTAGTGGATTGAATATGGCTGTGATTTATTATTATTATATATTGTGATATGACAAAAAGAAATTAATAATTATTACTTATGAATGTACAAATCAAAAACATTTAACTATTGGTGTACGGGAAACATTTATGAAAATATATGTACGGGAATTGTAGGAATGCTTCAGACAGCTAAATCTTCGGTGAACGACTTACACGTCTGTTGCCGAAACGCGGAAGAAAGAGATCAGGAGATATGACGTTTAAGAGTGATCGACCTAGAGTTCGCTTGGCTTCGCAACTCGAAAACTGTGATGTGGGCATGACTTGTGGAAAGAAAGGGAAATTTCCTAGGAATGACGTAGTCACAGAGAAGGTGTCGAGCTGGTTCGGGTAAACTGGAAAGTTAGTCAAAATCCCGTCTTGAGAGAACGAGCAGTCGGCCCAGATTGACTTCGAGTTGAGTAGACAAGCGATCTTAGTTAACAAGTAAGTGATACAATATTCTCTTCGATCGTTAAACGTCATGGCTGTTGATCTCTGGTTGAACTTTAACTGATTTATTAATGGGTTTTAAACAAATTATTTGAACATTGATTTTATGTTTTTGTCATATCCTTACTAGCACCATATTTGGTAATAATAGCCCGAAACTTAGAATTAACCGTCTGAAACATTCCAATGTTAATTGAAAAGGGAATTTCTATATTTTATTTACCACTTCCTAGTCCTATATTAAACTAGCAAGTAAGATGCTATCAGCGACTGAGATTTACCACTTGTGTCACATAAATACGATTCTGAGCTACGAACTGAGCTGATCAAATCAGCACCCATTCGTAAGCCCTGTTACCCTTCAATAGTTGGATGGTATTGAAGTGGGACGCTTACGAAGGGATGGTGGGATCAGACCCCGGAACTAGTTGGAAAGTACTTCCTTCACAGACGATTGTGATTAATTCCTGTGACGGTGTAGTTTTCATCTAGAGATTCTATGTTGGGTGCTGTCATCATGAACTAGAGTTATTAGTGGACATTGTAGTATCTTTCATTAGCCCGTCACACCCAACTAGATGACAATATATATAATATCAGGGTGAATCAAAAGTCTGGATTTATGTCGAGAATTTTAAATAGAAAGGGCATAATGTGACATATTGTTTTAGGCTAGCTCATTCCCATAAATTCAAATGTGAAGTCGTTCATTACCTACTACTATTTATTTAGGAGATAGGGACTCTGGGAATTGGTATTTCGGGAAACATGGTTTGTCATTCTGTCGTTGTAGATGATTCAACACGGCGCTAACCCTCTCTGAACATATCTAGATTATTCTGATGAATGGTGGTTACAGTACGAGGGTGATTTCAGCCTCGCGAGTCATCCGCAGAGAGCAGACAGAGCACACACAACCTAATTCAAGATAGACGCAGTGAATAACCAAGGTCCGCAATCAACAAGAATATAACAACGGCACTTGTGGCTAGGGCTGTTCCGATAATCGGGTAATCGATAACAATTCGATAAAATTTCAAAACCGTTTCGTCGATAATGAATTTCAATTTTATCGAACTTTCGAGACCCTCGAAGTGTTTGAGACTCTCGAAGTATTCGAGGCACCCGAAGTGTTCGAGAGTCTCGAATTGTTTGAAAGCAGCAAATATTGAAACATCTCCATACGATAGCATTTATCAAGTCGTTTGAATATTTTGAAAAGTTCGTGATTATCGGAGTGTTTGGAAGAAACAATGCATTGGAAGTCATCATAGTTGTACATAATATGTACTACATATATGCAGGGTGTTCACTTTACATGCTACCTCCCTTGAAATGAAGTGAAAGAAAAGTTTTTCCCACATGCTTAAGTCCAATGTTTATGTATAAGGCTTAAGTAGTTTGTCAGATAAGAGAAAGGGAGAAGAGAAAACATGCATCACCCGAACGGGACTGGAATCCAGGACACCATTAGCCTACAAACCGCCACTTTACCGATTGCGCCAACAACAGGGCAGGCAGAAAAAGGAGAATGCTGAATGTTGCATCTGGTTTCGAGGGTTTAAATTAAAGTTCTGGATGAAGACAGCTTCTGATATAGGTAGAGATAAGGAACTTCGATAAGGCTGAAGATTTATCGAACTTCGGGTTTAAAAATTTATTATCTGGCACTAAAACCCTTCTAGTATTTGAGATTGTCGAAATTTCGTGTAATACGTAATCTTCGAGTATCATTGAAAAAACCTTGAGAATTTTGGGTGCGAAGTTCCCTAATAGAGATCGTGCTGTCTGTTCGATTTTGATGGAACTTGCTTTAAAATTTTCCCCTTTGCTTTCTTCAGACACCTATTATTTTTAGTTGCCTTATGACAAGAGGAACTCCCCCCGAATCCGAGTATTTGTTCCTACTTTGAGCGTAAGCGTGTAAAAGCGACGATAACTTTCGAACGAATTGTCCGATTTTAATAGGGATTGTTGTAAATGCATGTGTGAAGTATCTGTTGCTTTTGGTTACCCTACGACATCGGGGTTTTTCCAAATTCGGGTATGCAGACTCCATTCAAAGTTAGTTTCTGGATACACGTCTGCCTGGAACTTCGACTTCGAGGGAAGGATGTTACCGATCAACGTCCTTTGTCGAACGCATTGTCAAAATGTTCGAGAGTCTCAACATATTTGAAGCTTTCGAAGTGTTTGAGATTATCAAATTACTCAAGCATTTAAGTTTGCGTGGATTTATCGTGACATTTTAATATTTCGATGATTTTATTAAACTATTTCAACTTGTCAAAGAAATGAGATTCTTTGGTTTCAGGAAATGGTCCGAATATAAAGAAATATTGATACACTGCAAAGAGGCATAGACGTAGTATCTTTAAGAGTGAATTTGCATTATGACAAAATATATATCGTTTTGTACATGCGACGCCGAGCGGCTTTGGGGCCCACCCAGCCTCATATTCAATGGGTACCTGGAGAGCGGGAGGCGGCCGAAGCGTGGTGCTGATAACACCACCTTCATCTACGGTGGAGATCAAGAAAGTGTGGAGCCTTAACTCCGCACCCCCATATGTCTTCATGGCATGGTGCTAAGCACAAGGGAGAACTTTACCTTTACATATGACAGAAAGATACAAAAGGAATGGAGGGGGTGAGGTGAGAAAAAACATACGTGCTCTGACTGGGATTCGAACTCAAGACCGATTACATCAATGCGGCGGGCAGAAAAGAGGCATTAAGGTACGTCCTGCGAAAGTTTTAAAAGGGTGCTTTGGTCAGTGCTTGAGGGAATGTACAGCCAGGCCTACATAGTACATTTATATGTATTCCTGAATAAAGCGTTTTCTGGTAACTGGAAAATTTTGAAACCTTTTAAACCTTTGGTCAGCAGCACCACTTTAAACTGGAAAGTTTTGAAAATATGTAAATGTGAATTGCCATTCACATGAACGTTGCCATTTATATCACGAGTAAGTTTTCTTCTTAATATTAATGTAAAGGCTTATAATTACATTTCAAATGGCTTTAATTCAATTTGCATATCAAATTCAATATCTTCCGAACACTTCTTAAGGAAAGAAAAACACTGTTATTTCCTCAAGAGTTCTCCCAGCTGTTTCGTATTACGTTGCAAACGGACTTTCAAAGAAAACCGGCGGTGCAGTTCTTTGATTTGCCATTGTTAAAAGAAATATGATCTTACCAATGCCCTGCACACAACACCTGCTTCTTTCTTTTTCGAAAAAAAATGCCAATCACGTATCCTTTACTGTCATATAATATACAATGCAATATAATTAAATATGTAACAATGTAATAAATATAAATATGTTTAGTTTTAAGAAACAGGGCACGAACAGATACTTCGTATTTTAATAATTCTATGTTATTATTGTTAGTTAACGGTAATTCAGTTCCAACGTAGATTTGTATTTAGATTTCATTCATAAATCAAGGAGACGGATGCAGACGAATATCGTATTTCATTGAAAGATCAGAAAGTTACGAATTTAATACTCAGTACTCAAATTACAAGTTTAAGTGGCTGGCCGAAAGTCAACTTAGGCTAGCAATACAAAGTTCATACTGTGTAGACATTCTATAGTCCATCTTGGTCAGCTGGACCAAGGGCGAAAAGCATAAGCTAAACAAGAGTCGAATCGATTGAGATTGGTGCTCTGTGAGAAGACACCTCCCAGAGAAGAGAACTCTGATTGGAACATCAAAATTGATATAAAAACATGACATTCGATACTTCGTGACTCTGACTCTCGCTTGACTCTCAATTCTAACTGAACAGCTCGTTTACCAAAAGACTTGGTGTTGCTGACCAAAGTCAGCTCTATGTACTTTAGTATTGAAGATAGAAGTTGAATTAGCATGTGCTTCCAGTGGCTTCGTTCTGATCTGCACACGAACATTGTATATTACATCAAATGCAAACTATTACATCTGTTCTCTGACTGTCTTCTATCAATTTAATGTTAGGTAAGTTGGGAACTGTTTTACTTGCTTGCTATTGATCATATCTCTATTAATGTGTTTGTTCTGGAGCAATTAGGATCGTGTGCTCGTGGCCCTATCTGAATCATTTAACATGTGACCTAGTAATATTAAAGAAGTTCATACACAATTCAATTTCCCGGGTTCCTCCCAAAATAATTACTTCTAATTCCATAGATATTTACTGCATGTGAACCTAGATACTATCACTATGCTCTATTACTAGGAGCAACGTCTTTATCCCCCAGGCGCTTATTGTATGTTAGATCTCGGAATCTGGATGGATATTAAGTTAAGTGAGTTCTAGCGAATACCGTCTATCGCACTCATTCAGTTTCAGGTACTAAAAATGCTCACAAATTAAGAGTACATACAGCCACGACATCATGGTGGAGTGCGCCGTGAGACTTAACTCTACGAGTTAAGCACAAAATTGATCTTTGGAACAGATCAATGAGTTCCATTAGGTTCTCTCGTACAAGTGCTAACTTCTAAGTACGATTCCAACATTCATCCTGTGAGAAACAAAGTCTTAACTTAATGGTGAAAGAAAGAACCAAGAGTTCTTGCGACGGTTCTACCTCGGAGCAAGACAGCATAGTGTATTTTGCTACTCCCGAGATGTGTGCTAAAGTATAAATACTACCACGTAATTCGGGTAACCAACTAACTGACCAAAATTTCCTTAAATCTTTTGTCTTCTTTCTGCCATATTTCTTTTCTAAATTGCGAAAATGGGTTCTATAAATTCGTGTTTTAGAGAGTTTTCGTAAAATCCGACACAGTGCCCCGCAAATGCGCAATGCCCATTAATTCATTCAGGATGTCGAAACAACATCTCATATTCAATGTTTAACTCGCGTGCCGGAAAACATATTCATCACAAATTAACGTCCATTCAATTAGGTGTCCAGAGTTTAAATCTGAAACTCCGACTGCAAAATATTTGGCCACGTTCGTTTCAAACCACTGGAAATGTACAAGTTCTGAGACCGGATTCTCAAAATTTTCAAGTTCGGTCCAATATCCACCATAATCGACAACACCGGACAAACAGGAATCACGTTTCCAGAAGGTAAAATTCAAACCCCCTTCCAGTCCAAAAACGCCAAGTTAGGCCACCACAAAGCAATCACCTATCGAAACCAATGTCAAATTCACATAATGGTTCGAATTCTAGTGAAGAAAATTGGGATTAAAATCCTATACTAGAACAAGAATTTTTGAAGTTTGACTTCCCTGAATCAGACATATTTTTAAAACAAATATAGGTATATCATTAGCTAGGAATCCTTGCCCAATGACACGTCAAAATAATTTCCAGTAATTTTCTCGTTTTTTATAAATTGCTCATGATAAAGGTTTAAAGTATCATTTTTAATTTTAATCGCTTTTTTTTAAAAAAATAAGACATTTTTAAAGTACATTTTACTATATTTAGACCTTTCGCCGCAATTCTCCGAAAACCACCCGTTTGCCCGTTCTTTCAGTTTCAGTATTTAGTCAATGCTTTCCGTCAAATTATATTCGAACAAGCTTGGGTAAATTTTTTTTAAACCAATGTTATTACGTTCTTTTACGAGTTAATTTTACATAAGTTCCAATATGCAAACTTTTAAGTGAAAATATTTGTATTTTGAAAGATTTGAGTGATTTTGATGATTTAGACCAATAGCTATGATATTGGTCGCCGATGCATAGCAGGGATTGAGATACCTAACAGCTACCGCTCTTTCTCATTAATTGAATGTAAGGATTTCGAATTACTGTTCTTTAGTCAACTACAATTTGAAGTATAAAGTTTAACCAATAAGTTAGGAATTTTAATCATCAATGTTCTTCTGTTCCGTAATTTAACAAATTTTATAATCAAACTGAATAGTAAGAATAGCCAAATATCAGCCTATAAATTTTCGTAATTGTATGAGCATACTTTTCGTTGCATTTTGCCCGAAAATATCAAGCAGCTTATAAATATAACCTGTAAAGCATAAACATTTATGCCACAAGGATCGTAAATTCTAATATTACTAGTCCGAAACCGTAAATGAAATAGGTAGACACCAGTACCGCATAAAAGTTTCTGCAAAACAGGATTTCTTGTGAAATTTGTTTGGCAATTTCGAGTAGGTGAGCAAATGATTTCAATTTTATTTTTATGAGTCGGAATCCAAAATGAAGAATGCGTACTAAACCTTAGAGTAGATCAAGCTAACAAGTTTGGATTGTCTTCTCGGTTTGATAAACTTTACGTGACACACGTTTTCTGTAATTCGTAGTCAAATATCGGTTAATTAATTTTTCAACTGTTCAATTCAATTACCCCGAATTTTAGGGTCGAATCACATAATATATAGTAAATTTGAGTGCAAAACAGGCTATATTAAGTTTGGTACCATCTAAAGTCATAGATAGTACATGATATTAGTAGTCGACTATAGGAATATTGGAGTGCATAGTTCTTTTTGCGTTGCGAGTGTCTCGCTTAGACGATTCCCAGGGCATGAAGGTTTCCGCATAAAGTATCAAAGTATCCGAAGTTCTTGTGAAAGATTAACAATATATATCGCTGTTTCGTGAACATTCTATAAACGATTCATTAAGCGTTGAATAAATAATGCAAACAACTTCCTAAAATAGAACCCAAAAAAATTTCTTAACGCAAATTATAGGTATATTTTGAACGAGCGAAATATTGAATTGTCAATTATGTTTAGGAGAACAGTCTGTTTTGTTTTGGAAATAGCTACATAGCAGATTATGAAAGGTACCACAAATAAACAGCCCTGTGATTTTAAACATGTGAAACAATTTTCTATTTTTCCCTTTGAAATATACGTGATCATTGTAACTAGTATTTGCAGTAATGGAAAGTGAATAACCTCTTCATATTCTCCCATTGGTAAATATTTTGCATTTTGGTACAAGAAATTGGTATCGTTAAAGAAGTCGATACATTGCTTAGCAATAGCTCAAAGTGACTCATAAGTTACCACTTTTACTCACTAATTTCATCGAGGATTACTATATATTTTCAGCCAACGTCGCGTTTCGCGCTTTTTGGTGTAATTTCTCATTTCTTTCTTTAATTTTTACGAGCAAATTTTGTCATTAAATAAGTTCGGTAAGACAATTTTGAGTTTAAATAAGATTAATATTACAGAAATAGAGTGATTTTGGAAATTATGGACATTCGATTCCAGTTAAAAGAACATCTGAACTAACTTTTGGAACGAGTACTAAGTTCCGCGTGTTTTGACTGAATGATAAGTGCGAGATATATATAAAGGGCTCTTCAACGATTTCTACGATAATTTTACGACGACGACGATAGTGTCTAGTGACTATCCTAGACCGTGAATATTTAGTGTGTAAGGAAAATGTCTAGCTGCTAGGCTAAAAGCTTTTAGTATCTAATGCAAACAGTCATGTAACAGGCTGACTGAGAACAATTAGTTTTAAGCAAATTTCGGTTGAGACAGTTTAAATAAATTGGCATTGATTTCGACGAGAATTTATAGACATGAATATGCTTATATTATGATTAGGAGCTCTGTGTTTTTATATTTCTTAGTGCGCACTAGTTAGGTTTAAGGTCATGACGAATATTATTTAAGGGATTCCTAAATTGAAACAACGTATTATTTTTATTTCGGCCGGTATATATTTTTATAACAATGAATATAATGATGATTATATAATATAATGAAATAACACCAGAGCAGTGGCGCCTGCCTCACCTTTTCTTAGCTATGAAAAATGAAATGAAATATAATGAATTATGATGATACGCCATTTGCCAGAAGCCTTTCGCCCGATTCTGTCAACATTTTCTTTGCGAAATGTTCATTGGACTTTCTGTACGAACTTTTGTGAATTATATTTTCTTTTTCTTTCTATTAAGCTAGCTAAGTTGAAAATACGCATAAGTTTTTTTCTGAATAGTAGTTTTTTACTTTATTTGCATGGTCTGTTCCAGATATTAAATTTTGGTTCTAATTCATGTACGCGATTTTTTAAAATTATTTCATTTTTGTAAGCAGCTCACATACATAATTTTGCAATACAACTGAGTTGTGTACGGGCTCCTTAAATTGAGTCAATACACAATTTACTTGTATGAGACTGTGGGTCTGTTCGAAATTCTAGAATGTGTATACTCAAATGCGTTTGTTTGACACGATTCAATCTTCATATTAAATGCTCTCTGATAACCGCATAGCGGTTACGTTGGAGGACGACAAGAAGCGACTTTTGTGTCAGACAATTGCAAGGAAATACGTCGGATATATATTTTAGATCGGAATCCGCTACTCCAGAATAAGATGTGTTAATTTTGGAGCATCCTGTATGGTGTTAAAAATATAGGACACAGACCGTATTTTCTTAAGTTTTACAAAACATTCTTTTTAAAAAGACAACTAAATTCTACTAGACGTTGTGATTTTCATTTCTATCTTCACGTTAGTATGTTGCCAGAAATAATTTTAAAAGCTCCAAATTACTAAAGCCTTTCTTGCAATGTGATTGTTGTTTTGAAGTACATTAACTTATCGTCTTATGAAACATTACTTACACGTGTCCTTGGTAGCAGTTACAAGGCAAGAAGAGCGTCATGCTACAGTCAGCAAAACGCTGAGCTCTGCAATCATTCAGTAGTTGTTCTTAGATCAAATTACAAGGTGCGAGCATAACAGATGTTTCGATGCGTTTTATTGTCATTTTTGCATCTGCTGCTTAATACGTTTCAGTGGTATATTTTAACCTTTCTTCTGGTGCACCAAAAGTTAACAGGTCCACCAAAAGCTCAAATTATCAAACTTACTCCAGAATTAGAGTGTAATTTGAGCTTTCAGAAAAAACAACTCTCAGAATTTTAGTTTTCAAAATAAACGCTCTAAGTACATTTCAAAGGTGACCCTGCAAACTTCACGCTGCAAGACCACCAAAAGCTCAAATTCTCAAACTCGCTGCATACAATTTGAGCTTTCAGAAAGAAAACAACTCTTAGAATTTGAGCTCTCAATATAAACGGTCTAAATACATTTTGGCCCTACCGTCTTCCTCTCGCAGCACAATTGAAAGCTCAAATTCTTGAACTTGCTCAAGAATTTGAGTACAATTTAAGCTTTCCAAAAAAAAACTATCAGAATTTGGGGTTTAAAAATAAACCCTCTAAGTCCATTTCAAAGGTGGTCCTGGCAACTTCAATCTGCAAGACCAGCAAAGTTCAAATTCTCTAATCCGCTGCAGAATTTGAGTTCAATCTGAGCTTTCAGGAAAAGCAACTCTCAGAATTTGAGCTTTCAATATAAATGCTCTAAGTCAATTTTGGCCCTACAATACCAGCTTCCCCCTGCAGCACAACCAAAAGATCAAAGTTTGTAACTCGCTCAAGAATTTTAGTACAATTTTAGCTTTCAGAAGAACTAACTCTCAGAATTTGAGCTTTCAATATAAACACTCTAAATCCATTTCAAAGGTGGTCCTGCCAACTTCACGCTGCAGGACCAGCAAAAGCTCAAAATCTCAAACTCGCTGCAGAATTTTAGTACAATTTGAGCTTTCAGAAAAACCAACTCTCAGAATAATTGTTTCAATATAAACGCTTTAATTCCATTTTGGCCCTACTGACTTACTCCTGCAGCGAACCAAAAGCTCAAATTCTCAAACTTGATCCAGAATTTGAGTACAATTTGAGCTTTCAGAAAAAGCAACTCACAGAATTTGAGCTTTCAAAATAAACGCTCTAAGTACATTTCAAAAGTGACCATGCCAACTTCAAGCTGCATGACCAGCAAAAGTTCAAATTCTCAAACTCACTGCACAATTTGAGCTTTCAGATAAAACAACTCCCAGAATTTGAGCTTTCAAACTAAACGCTCTAAGTCCATTTTGGCCCTACCGACTTCCAATTGCAGTACAACCAATTGCTCAAATTCTCAAACTTGCTCCAAAATTTTAGTACAATTGAGTTTTCGGAGAAACCAACTCTCAGAATTTGATCTTTCTACATAAATGCTCTAAATCCATTTCAAAAAAGCCCGGATAGCACATACACGTCGACCGATATGGGTATATAGGATTTTTCTATATCGTTGATCGATATTGGTCAAGATGTTTGCTATCCAATATCGGGCCAATGTATTTGAACGATATTGACTGATGTCGTAAAATCCAACGAGCGATGCCCATTGCGGGCGACGTGAATGTGCTACTTAAGCACCTTTGAAATGAACTTAGAGCGTTTATATTGAAAGCTCAAATTCTAAGAGTTGGTTTCTCTGAAAGCTCAATTTGTACTCAAATTCTGTAGCTAGTTTGAGAATTTGAGCTTTTGGTTTTGCTGCGTTTGGAAGTCGGTAGGGCCAAAATGGACTTAGAGCTTTTAAATTAAAAGCTCCAATTGTGAGTTGTTTCTCTTGAAAGCTCAAATTGTAGTCAGATTCAGGAGCGAGTTTGAAAATTGGAGTTTTCGTGGCCCTGTAGCGTGAAGTTGGCAGGACCACCTTTGAAATGGACTTGGAGCGTTTATATTGAAAGCTCAAATTCTGAGAGTTAGTTTTTCTAAAAGCTCAAATTGTGGAGCGAGTTTGAGAATTTGAGCTTTTGGTGGCCCCCCCAACTTCACGCACCTCCTTTATTTCTTCTTTTCGGTTTTAAAAGGCTATGTGAAGTAGGTACATTTTATACCAAATTATTGATATGTTTTAGAATAGTTTAAAGTTATACAACCCAATTAAATTTTAACTAAAATAGAAAAGTAAATACTGGGATGGTAACAGAAAACTAAATTTCATTAGATTATCAAAGATCCCTTTTCACCAAATACTTGCTGCATGTGGGTAAAAAAACAAGCTAGGGCCTCTCTTTCACCAGTGTTCGCATTTTGTTTTTGGCCGCCATCTTGTTGTCCGCCATTTTCTTGTTTGCCGCCACCTTGAAATACCTACGATCATATACTGCAATAATACGCAACGATTAGAAATTGGGACTTGAACCCGCCCTTTTATTTTTAGCATGCCTTTCTATGGCCATCATTTTCTTTACTGCCGCTATGTTGAAATTCCTATGACCACGTACCGCAGTAATCGGACCCATCCCGCCCCCTCCAATAGGAAGGTCGCAGAAGAACCCCATTTTTGCAGTTTTTGAACATCCCCTTTGGCGCCCGCAGGGTCAGCGGCCCCATGAAATTATAAGCCTATAACCTGTAGGTGACTAAGGTCAGTAATCGTGTAAGATCTAAGAATATTAGCACGATTATACTTCGTCAACTTCCCGTTGGCCTCCATTTTCTTTTGGCCACCATTTTGAAATGAAATGGTCAGACTGACAACTTTTGCAGTTCCGGTTCTGTTGTCTGTATCACTAACTTAGAGTGTGTGCAAAAGCGCATTGCTCTATCTTGTGCCCTTTGGGTGGCACACACACACAGACAAATAATATTCGAAGTATCGAGTATACCCGAAATTTCTGTAATAATCTAAATTTCAAAATATTCGAAATTTTGATAATACTAGAACTTTCAAATACCGAAACTTAGATAATATTCGAACATTCGATAATACCCGAAACTTCGATAATATTGGAACTTTTGATAATACTCGAA
>JAGDQP010008950.1:0-22262 GCA_022664845.1 Lepisma saccharinum | reverse complement strand
TATATATATATATATATATATAAAATAATGTGACCACTTTTCTAACCTATCCTACCTAACTTTACTAACCTCACCTATGTTAACCTAACTAACATAACCTTTCTAATCTAACCTAACCTGAACTAACCTATCCTAACCTAATCCAAACTAAACTAGCCTGTTCTAACCTAATATGAACTAGGTTATGCCTACCTAACCTAACCTAACTTAACCTGACCTAACCTAACTACACCTCACCTCATTTAACCTAAGCACACGCAACCAAACTAAACCCTATGTCAGTGAAATGTGTAGAGTTTGAAAATGCGTAAGTTTAAAAACAATCTAACCTGACTTTTCTAACCTAACGTAGCCCTGTTATTGAAGTGTCTAGAATTTCAAAATGCGTAAATACACGAGTAAGAGAGATCGTTCGCGAACATTCCAAGTGGAAAAAGCAATGAAAAGTGATTTTCACGGTATGGATGTTGGAGTGCAGATAGTGAAGAAATACTGGTAAAACGCATTTGTCGTCGTAGCGCCTTAAGTTGTGAGGTAAGGGTGAGGAAAGGAACAAACCTTGCCAGTTTCAACATTCTAGCATTAAATTCTGTCTGACACCCATTTCCACTATCTGCACGGTTTCATCTTTCTTCCAGTGCTGCTCTCTAGTGTCAATCGCGATATCTAACTACATTCCATAGCTCGAAGAAGAGTTAAATATGGGAGAGTAAAGATAAATCGTTTCAGATAAACCGTTGAATTAATCTGTTATGTAAATTAGTTGTGTCAAAATTATTCCATACTGCAGAAATAATATCCATGACTAAGATTCTATACCTGGAGATGAAGCAAGAAAAGATTTCACAATGTGAAACGCGGTAAATTTTCATGCGGAAGGTAGCCATGTTAGTTTTAACGAAGTTCACGAAGTCAAAGCCAGTTCGTTTCGTGCGCGAACGTAATTAACTGAGAGTGAGTTTCCGAACGGCTAACTAAATGAACGAACTTCACGAAAGTGGTTTCCGAACGCTTCGTGAGAGAACGAGATTAACGCGTTATACTCATTCGTAGTTTCCGAACGTGCCCAGTGAAGCTCAGCAAACATAGGAAAACTTTAGAACTTAACATTTCCATCATCATAACTGCACAGAAATACAATATTACTGTACTATAAGGTCTACTCTACGTTTATTAAGAATAATAATCAATATCGCATTAAAGCGTTTCTTCGTATCGACGTCAATTACCAGGGTATCAAATACGTTCTAACACAGACAATCGGCTTTGTTTACTAAGATTCTTGTTTGTTCCATCAAACAAGCTATGCTAGTCTCCTGAAACAAACCAAATTTGTTTCAAACTAATTACTTCTGTTACTCATTCGTTTGTGCCAAGCACAAGAAATATTCAGAAATAAACAAGATATGAACAACAAAATAATCTAGAATTATTAATTGATGTTCTAATTTTGTAATTGACAAGCAATAATATTCCATGTTGTGACATTAGTATAACTATTAAAGTTTCAAGTTTGGTTTCAAACAGGCCAGTCAGGAAATGTGGCACCGTAGCGATGTAGCTAGCATGTCAAAATTCTGGGACAGTTTTATGCCTGATGGGCGTTGTGTTTTCCTTTCCTTTTCGTTTTTTTTAATTCAGCGCTCCCAATTTAAGTCGTTTACACAAGATTTTGCTAAGAGAAAACGTTTTTTGGGGCCCCTATTCTAACATTTTTTTAATAACCACAAACAGTTTTTTCTCTTCGGAAATAGGATAGAACAACGGATAACGATGTACAACAATTCCATTTTGATTTACTCCATAAACTGCAAGCTTTCAGCAACGCCTTTGATTGAAGAAACTGTAAAATTCTTCTTCATGTTCAATACATGTTGCTCAGGTGCAATAGTGTGATCGAAGAAATTATAGGATTTCTGAAGATAAAGCAAAGCTTTGTCGTAGAACCCCATAAAACTGTCCTCTAATTTAAGTTTTTGTGCTGAAGGTAAAGTTTGCCATAAATTGAAAATATTATTCATATGTTGCAAACATGTGTATGACTTTACTACTCATAATACGGGACACGTAATTTTTACCTAAAATACGGGACATCCCGTATTATACGGGAGAGGTAGCAACCCTAGTTGCCACAGTCGCCTGATCATGCACCGTCACACTTCCACTTATTTCGCTCTCTTCAACACTCCTTGCGAGATATAACGTTCAATTGAAATGAGGCTGAAAATCAGCACCCTGTTCAAGTTTCCGCCACGAAAGACAGGTCCTCCTAACGGGTGAAATAAAAAGTCGTTTAGTATCTGGCAACGCATATTTCTATTCTGTCCAGAAACTCCTCTACTCGCGATTTATATCAAGAAAGTTGAAATTGAAAATATACAGAACGGTTATTCTTCCGGGACTACTATGCGCTTGCGAAAGTTGGAGTACGACCTTAGCCGATGAACAGAAATTACGTGTTTTTGAAAATAAGGTTTTAAGAGAAAAAAACGGGCCTAAACGGGACGAGATGACTGGAGAATGGAGGGGACTGGACAATGATGAATTCCACGGAGTGTACAACTCACCCGATGTGAGAATAATGAAATCGGAACACCTAAGATGGGCAGGTCATGTAGTTCTTATGGAAAAAACGAAGATTATATAGCATCGTAGTTGGAAAGCAGGAGTGAAAGAGACCGTTGGGAAGACCGAGATATCGTTGGGAGGACAATATTAGAAGAGACTTTCGAGAGGTTGGTGTTGATAAAAACTTGCTTGATCTTGCCTAATATAGATTCCTATGGCGAAGGTTTGTTAATGCGGTGATAAACTTGCTAGTTTCGTAAGCCTTAGAGTTAGTTAGATAGATCTTTCTATGAACGAGTAATTATGCAGCTCACTGAAAGTTGGCAAAAGGTTATTGGACAAAACGGGCTTCATATCATTGATTGATCATTGTTCTTTTTATAAATAAATAACCTTCGCAAAATATATTAAAAATACGTTATGACTTTTCCGACAACTCACTGGAAACACTTTTGGCAACTCAACAGGTACCTAAAGATAACAATCAGTCAGTAACTTAACTTTAAAAAGTACTTTGAAACTGAACAGTGGATGTGTCATTTTGGATTCCAAACGACGTCATCTTTGAAAGGAATTGCTCATTTTTTATACTCACCTCCATCAAGTTGAGTTTCAAAACTAGGCTTATTTTCATAAATTTAAACTATGGGGTCGTTCAAGTACTACGCCAGTATCCAGGAGGGAGGAGATACAAGGTTTGTTTATTTTGCTGGGCATCCATGTACTGGTATAGAGAATCTGCTCAATTTTGCTTACAATGGGGAAGGGGTTTAAACGACTAAAGATGCCCATGTAATGTTTATTCTCATAAATTTAATCTAATGAATTGAAACTGATATTATTCAAAAGACAAACCTTATTTAGCTAGTACTACATCCAGTGTTTTCTTATGGTAAGCGAAAAACAAGAGCATATGTACAACAACCGTGCATTTAACGTGATTGCATGATACTTGTTTTTATAAAGGGAAAACATTTGCTCGTAGGTTAGCGCAAAAAAGATATTTGAGCACTTGTCCCAATTTTCTTTTCTGCATTTCCAGTTACATTTATCGGCACGCGCTTTCTTTGCTGTTTTACGCAACTTTTCATGCTAAGTTATTATTAAATGTAACCAAATAAAATTACGTTATTGACACAGAAATGAACAATAATAGCATAAACATATGAAGTTTTAGCAAACTATCAAAATATTGATTTCCAGTGCACGATGAAAACATCAAAGGAATCTTGCTATGCCATTGGCTGTTGATGTACTTGTGCAACTTTGAAACTAAACCATGGTGTAGTTGTCCACATTTTTATGCCAAAAGTCATATTTTAATGCGATTTTCGACGTTTCCTGTATACCTTTGAAATCAAACACTTACAGAATCGAATCCAGCGCACAAATTTTAATGAATGAATGTCTCAAAATTGTCAAAAGATGGAGAGGTTTCACTTTGATCCCAAATGTTATGCTCAATTTGATAACTATCATATCGTATCGTACTATGAATTTCAGTCGTTACGATACGTACTATTAGGGCTCGAATTTGTAATATTTTATAAACATCGATTTATAAGTTTTAAAGAATTGGTTTTGAACAATTTAGGGATTTAGCTTTTCTATCATACATGTATTAAACTGGCAAATATTGGCATTAAAATGCAATAAGACGTAAATAAATTTCCTTTGTAAACTCGTTTTTCTTGATAAAAATGTTAAGAATTTGCTGAAGATAAGGAAGGGAAGTGTTTAAAACGATAAATCAATATTCAAAGTTACTATTTTCGAAATATTTATTTAAAGATTACTATACAAATAGAAAACTTGAAGCAACACTCTTAAATAACGTCCTCTCTACACTAAAAATGAACTGAAATAAACTGCCTTTTATACATTAGATTTTAAACCGTAACTGTTGGATCACAGCAACAATTAAATTTCTTATCAATGCCACATTCATTGTCAACGTGCGTTAAAATTAATATTTTAATTTGCTGACGCAGATAATGTACTACGCTACCCAATTACCAGCGTCGCGGTACATGGTTATCATCATAAACTCTGCAAGGCATCCACATACCCAACGAAAATAAAATTTGAACACAACTTATTTAAGGCTTTTAGTCAACTTCGGGTCAGGCCGAATGGAAACAAGAAAACAGCAGATAGTGAAAGAAAATTGAAATCAAATGCACATTCGTGCGCGTTTTTTCTATTAATAGTAGGATTTCCATTTATTAATGCAGACTTTTCCCTTCTTTTCTGAAATGTTCAATTTAGACTCTTTTTATGTTGTCAACTTATTTTTAGCAGTTTTTACGATCTATGTACACTGCAAAAAATAGTTCTGTTAATTCAACACAATGCGGTGTCCCAGCGTGACTACAACTTTTTGTGTGTTAAATCAACACAACACACGGTGTTGATTTCGGTACTGGGAGAAAAAAGTTACGGCTGCAGCGAGATTTGAACATGGGTTGCTCAATTAGAAGTCGAGCGTCTTACCGACTTTTTTTAAAATATCTATTTATTGAACCCAAAATCTTACAATAATAACCATGTAACTCGCCTGTGTGCCTAAATTGTCTATTTTCTTTTTACGCTTTTTTTTTTAGAAAAAGTTGGTATGATTTCCAACTATCACCTTATTGTACTACAAAATCTGTTAAAGCACCTAATCTAAACATAAAAAGTCTTATTATAATCACCTTTACATAGTTTTTGATACGTCACTAACATATCACTGTAATGATAATTAATATAGTCAACATAATATTGAATATTATTGGTTTCTGGTGACCTTAAAACTAGTTCGATTGTAGTCGCAATTAACCAAAGAATAACTATAGTTTTTTTTTTTTGCTTTCGGATACACACGGAATGCTTGAAAGTACACAAGATCAGCATCCGTAGAATTCGTTGACGCTGCTCTCGTAATGCGCCAAATATTTTTTTTTACAGTGAATCCAGATATTGTTGATTTTTCCACAATTTCTAGTTCTATGAAATATAGTATCGTTTTTTTTACAGAGTTTACAGTTGGGAATTTCAGTAATACCTAGCTGATACAATTCATTATGTACAGGATAAATTTGATGTAAAACCTGATATTGACTGTCAAACACTTTGTAATTATCTTTTAATTCCTTTAAATATGGCCAAATTTCATCCCAACATATATTATAAAAATATCTTTCGATGGCTGGTATAAAACCAGGTCCATTATTTTGTAAATATTCGTAAAATTGTTTTACAGTCCATGTATCCAGTGGCAAATCGGCCCGAAATAAATATACAATATGAATATACGTTTCAGATAAATATGGCAAGATTCCCTGCCATTTCCTGACAGAAAGCGGTAATAGATCATCAATTCGTCGGAAAACTTCTTCTAACATTTTGTCAGAAAAGGTAACTGGATATTGTAAAAAAAAATTGCATAGTCCGATGAATTAGCAAGGCGTTCCCTTGTGACATCAAATTCTTTAATCCTAAACCTCCCTTGTCAAGTGACAAATAGCAAGATTTTCTGTGTACTCTCAATGCTTTTGAACGCCAGATAAAACGACCAATTTGCAAAAGTCTTATTCGGCAACGGAAACAATTGCAAGTAGTGGGTCGCTTTGCTAAGAATATATACATTTATAAATTGCACTCGAACTAAGAGGGTGGAAAAGCATTCCTTATATATTTGCAATGACGCAGTAATAGTTCTAAGTAAATTATCAACATTGAGGCTAATGGTGTTCGGAATACTATTAGTCCACCATATTCCTAAAAATTTAAGTTGTGATACCGTTACCCCATGCTTGTTCCACTCTACCCTACCTGTATTCTGAAATGGTAATATTTTTGTTTTTGTTTTGTTGAGACTGATATTTGACACGGCACTAAATTGTGTCAAGCCTTCCATAATTACCTGTAATTCTGCTAACGACCGAGATATCCATATCGCATCGTCAATGTAAACCATTGCTTTTATTGTGGTGTTCTGAAAATATATTCCCTGCAATTTATGAGTAAGATATTGAGTTAAGGGAGACATTGCTAACGTGTACATGTATGTAGCAATGGGACTTCCTTGTTTTAGTCCACGTTCCATACGAAAAGCCGGTAATACTCTTTGATTTATTTTCAGAGAAATGGAACAGACCTCGTATATATTTCTCATTATTTGTATAAATTGCGCAGGAAAATAAAATTGTCGTAAGGTTTCCATTAAATAAGTTAAATTCAGCGATGAGAAAGCATCGGCAAAGTCAGTTGATACAACAGCAAAATCTGGTAATATTGAGTGTTGGTAAGCCTTGGTGTGTTCGCGAAGAGAGGCAAGAATTACTTGCAAAGGTTTGTTGTTAGTAATACCTCCCTGACTGTCCTCTATTAACACAGACATCAAAGGTTGAAGCCGATCTGTAAACATTCTTAATATTATTTTATAGTCCGTATTCAACAATGAAATCATTCTATACCTGGTGGAAGTATTACCTTTGTGCTGGCCTACTTTAGGTATCAAGATAACGTACGATTGAGCAATTTCCATAACCATTTCTCTATTTCCTAAATACAAATTATACAAATTGACCAAAAAAGGTACTAATTGTTGACTAAAAGTTTTGTAAAATTTGAGTCCTATACCATCAGGCATTGTCGAAGCATTGTTATTCATATTGTTAATGGCAAGAAGAATTTCATTATCTGTAATCTGTGCACTTAATGTGTTTTGTTGGTCTATATTAAGCTGTTTTAACTCTACTTCAGAAAAGAATGATGCTCTGCTCTGTATCGTTTGTTGTTTACAGAAATTGAGATAATGCTGTCCGATGACTCCATAAATGTTCCCCCCTTCATGTTTACAATTAGCATCAATGAAATCATTAATACTTTTGCTTTTTGCCCGTTTTCGTTCACTAATTATGGCAGGATAAACTGCCGGTTCATGAATACCTATTTGGTTTAATTTAGAGCGAACTTGGACACCCTGTATGTGTTTCATGTGACAATCTTATTTTACTTTGTAATTGTTTCACCTTATAATACCATTTGACGTCATTTTGAGCTAATTGATTGTAATATTGCAAATTTACATAGTCACTTTGTAATTGTTCTTTTTCATACTCAGCTTTATTTTTTTTAAAATAAATTGTTTCACATTTTACGGCTTTCTTAAATTGACACCACCATAGTTGCATATTACTCTGTTTGGTATATTTTTATTATATTGCACCCATAAGTTCACTATGAGTTTTTTATATTCGTTGAGTAAACACATTTGATTATTTAATTGCCACGTAAATCTGGGAGAGAAATGAGTTTTTATGTCTGTTTCCACTGTAGACCGTATTAACGCATGGTCTGAGAAAGGCACCCTCTTTATTCCTATTGTTTTGATTTTATTTTGAAAATGACTAGAATAATTGACGATGCCCAGCCGCGACCATCCCGTTGAGTAAAAATAATTCGCCCCTATGTCTCTGGGGAACAACGCTTCCCAACTATCGATTAGTTAAAATTCCTGACATATTTTCTGTAATGCCAAACTGATGTTCACACCTGTAGAACTGTCTTTGCTCTGTCTAGTAGTGTTCCAATCACCCATGATAATAATTGGATATTTGTGATGTTTTTGCAATTCCATTGCCAACACATTTTCTATGAAATCTTCTCGATGACACTTATTACTCGTCCCACTAGGTAAATACACACCTATTGCTATTATTTTCTGTTGCAACATTATGGATATTAATCTGCCCGATCCATGCATGAAAAGAGTAATATACTGTATGTCGCCTCTGACAAACTGTAAAATTCCGGTTTTTGTCTGTAAATGATAATTATGTATAGCGTCATAATTAGATATTTCCCATATCGGGACTACTGTTTTCTGCGCTGTAAGTACATGTAAATATGATTGGTGCACAAACTGTTTCAACAATGATATTTTCGTTTCCGATTCGGCATGGGCGACATTAAACGTCGCTATTTGAAGCGTTGCCATATTAAAAATGACATAGCACCAAAAACACACTTAAAACTTCACTGTGTACGTTCGTATATGTCCATTCGCACACAATACTTCTGTTGTTAAAACTAATGATTACGTACCTGTGTGGCCTGTTAATCACTATTACATACAGGTTGTACCTGATCGTTTCCTTCCCCGCCACCTGGGAGTGAGTTCTCCTTGTGTTACTGGAACTGGAAGTTTTCGCTCTTTTAGCAGCTCGATTTTCTTTTTGCTTGTTGATTTTTTTTAACTTTTGATTTGGAGTACACCGACTCAAGCACTACTTGTGATTACACTTCACTGCTGTCACTTTCCGAACAGGAAAAAGGATTTTGCACACTTTCAAAACCACTTGTTGTTTCCTTTTCGTCAACTTTAACAGGAATCGAGGATACCATTTCAGAATTTATTTCCGGCGCGTGTGACACTGCACAAGTTTTCTTCACACTGCACTCACTCACTAACTTCACCAATACTAATGGTATCAGTACACGGGGAAAACAACAGCACACTATTGTCTTTTACGCTATTTTTTTCTTTGTCTAAAGAAGTTACGGGAACAGCTGATTCAAGAACTGACCCCCTGTCTACTCTCCCGAGCGTCACTGACCTTCGAACTATCAGCTGCTGCTAACACGTAACTGGAGGCACCATCCACAGCTTTCTCTTGTTCAGGATTGCCAGTAGTTGTTGGTTTGTTTGAATTCTGTATTTGCTCTGCGATACTCAATATCGGAAATTCTGTTTCCTTGAATAATGGAATTATAGAGTTTGAAAGTATTCTGATCTATTGTCCTTGGTGTATGATCAGCGTGAATATCATTTGCACTTTCACGTACTAATTCGCCTTACACACGAAGTTGGATTTTGAAGTCTTGTATGGAAAAGTTCGTGGGTAGTTTTCGATATAACTTAGACAAAGTCACTAAACACTTCCAAGAATAGACGTTGAATGCGTAAATACTGTTTTTGGGAAACGAGATACGCTTTATATTTACAACAGATCCAAAGTCACTGAAATATTGTCGTATTTGTGAGTCTTCCACCTCGAGTGGCACGACCCATATAGCAATAGATATGTTATCAGGAAGCACTTCACTCATTGGTATATTTGTGATTTCATTGTCCGATTCATATGTTAATTTGCCAGTACACTTTGAAGTATTGAATGATTCTGTATCTTTATGAATGTCTTTTTTAAATAAAAATCCGCTTCAATCGACAAAACTTCATGCGGCAGTAAACCTAGGTCTCTGGCAATGGCGTCGTGTAGCGTAGGTAAATGTAATCGTCCTCGTAAATCCAATTGTATGGTATTAATCCTTCGAATTGTGTTTGAATATTGTGCCATAATATATACTTAAATACTTGATATACTAAAGTATGTAATTCTAATCACACTAAATAAGCACAAACGCTGTTTGACTCCAACCACAGAAACTCGACTCAAACACGTCCGCACGTCACCTCGCCAAGTGAGCTTCTCCCTTGGCTAAATCGTCAGACAGAACAAAACGTTAGATTCAAACGATATTTAGCTAGTAACATTTGAATTAAACGACTACGCAATAGATTTAAACATTGTAGGGGGCTAATATATGTTGTTGAGCCCCCAAAACAAACTAAGTTACTTACACGACTTATCTCACGGTTTAATAACTTGATATTTGTCAATTGGGAAACAAAATTCCCATTCATTGAGAATATTCTATTTCTTTGAAAGCAAGGAAGATAGCGACAGCCAAACATTTGAGCAGCATTACTGCTTTCTTATCATAATAACATGTCAAATGCTGCGCTTGCTTTCATAGAAATGGAACATATTCTCTGTACTGTTTCAATCTAATACTCTTTTTATTTGACGATTTAGCCAGTTTGTAAAACGGTCGACTTCTAACCGAGCAAGCCATATTCAAATCTCGCAGCTGCCATAACTTTCTTACCCAGTACTGAAATCAACACCATGTGTTGTGTTGATTTAACACAAAAAGTGGTAGTCACGCTGGGACACCGCATTGTGTTGAATTAACACAGCTATTTCTTTCTGTGTAGGATTCGCACATTTGATTAGAAATGACTGAAACGAAAATATATGTGACAAAGTAAGGAATAAAATAGGTTAAAAGCAAATAACCCAGGCTCTATTTATTACAATCCCATAGAAAGTCGAGAATATTAAGTTGTATCGTAGGAAGGATTGTATCCTCAGTAACACAGAAACGTTTAAAAACGGTGGATTCAATGATAATCCTGCTACGTAATATTAACGTTGTATATGTGCGCCTAAATATCCGCCTTTTCAACGGTGTTTTCGACGTTTAGAAATCAACGTAGTCAGTCTTCAACGGCAAGAAGTGGACGATGAACAGCTCTTTTTTAACATTGTATTTGCCAACCTGTTAAACGGCTTAAAATTACGTTTTGCCTTTGACCAAAATACGTAGAGCACTTGCTTTGTAATTTTCCACGCGTCTGTAGTGGGGCTCGAAGCTGGAGCTTTCCACACTGGTTGTTTATAGCTCGTCATGCTCACTAAGCCACGGAGTAACTACTATATTACTATTCCTTTTATGCTACGAAAATATTCTGTAAAGTAAAATTAATGTGTATAGTATAGGTGACCATATTTTTCCAGTTATTCCAGGCAGAATCGGGATAATTCCACCTCTTCCTTGTTGCAACTGTAAATTTGGCTATCTTTTCTCCCCACCCATTACATGAAAAATTACTCCATTCTTAATACTTTTATCCATACTCTTTGAATTTGAAGTTTACAAATGAACTGGTAAGTCAATCAGAAAATTCCTAATATGATTTTAGAAAAGAGAAATAACAACAAGAGCACAATGTAAGGATTTAGCGAGAAAGTAGAGCATACACAATTAGAAGCCCCTGAGAAGAGAGTTTCTGGTAGCCCTGGATAAAAGTAGTTTTTGAACGTTTCTTTCTAATAAAAAATAAAATTTTTCGAAACATGTTTATTCTTCAATCAAAGGAGACAATTAGTCGGGGATTAATGCCATAATCCGGGAAATCTACCCGGAAATCGGGAGTCAATTACTGGCTGAATACAATCAGCACTCTCTTTTTAAATTTTGGAGATCACAGAGGTGGCGATCGATCTTAGTTAAGCAAGCATCTTCTGACTTCACGTCACACGACCTTTGATATAGGAATGGGAAACGTCGATTGTATTCTAAATTCTTTCACTTGATCTTTGGGTGGTAATGTGATGTCCGTCCTGTAATAGTGGTACGTAGTTCTCAAAATTGTCCTGGAAAATATTCGATATGTCTCGTGAGCAATCTGTCCTTGGATGGTGTTGTATAATTTAGGAATTCGAAGTTGTCTTTCTATTCGCATGACACTGACATTGAGTTTACTGTTACATCAAATATTTTAAACTGAGAATAACTTGTGAATATTTCCATAATTCGTAATTAGTTACTCAAATTCGCGTTCTGACAGTTAATCCACAATGAAGCGTTGCTATGACCTTTTATTGTCTAAGAAAAGCCAAAAATACATACAAATTGTGATTAAAGTAAGTTACATATCAGCAGTGGCGGATTTAGAGGGGGCTACAAGGTCTACAGTACAAGGAGATAAATTTTTGAAAATATGAAAAAGTTCGATATGAAGTTTGAAAAAAATGAGAGTTTACGCGATGGGAAGCCTGCAGAATGTGGAGGTGGAGGCCGCGTGTGCCGCCCATGGAGAAAGGAGTATAGAGATGCCACCCTATACATACAGTAGTTAAGAACCCTTAGCTGTAAACGGGGTCGCCAAAATGATCTTTTTTTGTTCTTGATTTTGGCGCTGAAGCTGAATAAAAGCAGTTTCCATATTCAGTTCGAAGCTTCCTTTATAAGTTTCTACCTCCCAAACTTATAATAATTTACTACAGTAGTTGGGAATACTGATAAAATATTGTGTTGGAGCTCAAACAATTTAAATTTTCTTTTCAGATTGTGTTAAAATCGTATACAAAAAATGTCATCGAATTCTGTTTGAGTCAGCTACCCTATGAAAACTGTATTAATCACTTGTGGATAGTTTAAGAACTATGACACATGTTCATTACACTTGTTTAGGGCTAGTCCATAACCGAACAAAGATATCATACTTAACCCAACAGCATTTGAAATTAACCGAGCCGATTCAGTACATCTTCGGGAAACTTCGAAATCACTCGTTTGACCTTCGCGAAATTTCAGGCTTGCTGATCTCGTGCACCTCGTACTTTGTTTACAAAATCTGTTGTTTATCTCACTAGTATAATTACATACGTATTGATTTGTAATGTATGTATTGAATAAACACTGACTCTGCATTAATCCAGCTAGTTATCGTCAAGTTTTGTAACGCATTAATCAAATGTCTCCGTATTTTATTTTATTTTGTATCCGAGGAAGTCTCGGTCCAAATTAATTTGGATAACCACGAGTCTACTGTCTTACCATCTGCGCTATACACAAAACTAGAGTAACAGTGTGTGCAAATAATCGGCAAAAGCAGCTTAGGTGGTGTACAGAATATTGTCTGTGACTATGAAACGTGGGGTCACGCATTCAAATTAGGTAGTACCATAAATCCTATTTCTCAATAAAAATGTCATATTATGTACTGTTTATGAAACAAGTAGTTATTGATAGGTATATCCTTATATTCATAAAATGTAATTCTCTGCTTAACACTAATTTAGAAATACCATGGCAAGGTCTTTCGTTACCGTCTGGATTAAATCCTTTGGCTTGATATCAGGTCATGGTAAAACAAGACATGAAACCAGTCGATGGGATCTTTTAATGAGAATATGTTTCCAACCACAATTTAGACAACGATTAGAAATCGAATGGAATATAAATAGCGGTATTTGCCCACTGGTTAGACTGTTCATTTTGATACATAGGCAAACTCTACTACTTTCGCTACAAGAAGCACGTTTATGAAATTAAATCTTTACTGCCTTCCAATAACTACCGTCTTCTTATCCGGATTTTCAAACATACAACAATAACTAATTAACACTGCTTCGAATGATGCAGAGAAACGTACCAAGAGTATATACATAACCTGTTGTTTTAGCAGTATTTCGAACGTGCCATTTGTCAAACATAGACTGACTGGTACATGATATTTATAGGGTAGGAAGAACTATTTTCTGCAAACTGAAAGAGAAAACTCTGCAGATAATAATTTCTACTCACCATTTATTGTTCCTGGTGGGTTCCTCTTATCATAGTCTTCTGGTAGACTAATATTAAAGCTAGCGGCTGTTTCAGCATACGACCCCACAACTAACAATACTACTGTCCTAAAAAATAGTAAGCAATGCATTAGATATTTTGCCATTTTATAAATTTTAATAATGGAAGGAAATTTCGTTAAGCTCTTTTTTTTATGAATAAAAATATATGAAGAGTGGAAATGCCAAACGAAATTGCCTTTTTGTTCGATGTACCCACCCTCATGCCCTCATCCTTGTTCCAGTTGCCAAATCTACCAGAAAGAGGTGAAAACAATCAGCGCCAGGGAGAGCTTCTACAAGAGCCAAGCCATGCTGCCTACCACCTGATGTTCCAAATGCCAGACTGACGAGATAATACACAAGTACTTAGTCAGTGGCCATAGTTTCTTAAGTCGTGACAGAAATTTCCCCTTCATAGAGTAACGCAGAAAGGTAACTAGGGCCTTCATACGCAAAGACTTACCAGGTGCGTAAATATGAAACCGGAATTTGTGTACATAAAAGACACAGTGATTGGATGACAATGCTAAGAACTATTTTATTCGAAGTATTGGCCATCGCTAGCGATACATTTCTGCCATCGTTCCGGCAATGTGTGGATGCCAGACCAAAAAAACTGTGCCTCTTGTGCTGCAAACAAGTCATCAAGCCATTTTCTAAAGATGTGAAGCGCTGGTCAGCAAGTGCGTGTCCCATGGATGCAAATAAGTGAAAATCGGAAGGCGCCAAGTCTGGTGAGTAAGCCGCATGCGGAAGGATTTCCCAGCCAAACGTCGCAATCGTTTCATTGACCGGTTTTGCTGTGTAGGAGGATGCATTATCGTGAAGCACAGTCACTTTATGTTGTCTTTGGTCATATTCTGGTCGTTTTTCACGCAAAGCTTGATGCAAATCGATCATTTGTTGTCGGTAACGTTCGGTATTAACGGATTCGCCAGGTTTCAGCAGTCCATAATAGATCACTCCCTTCTGATCCCACCAAACACAAAGCATTGTCTTCCGTCCATAGCGATTTGGTATTGCAGTCGATGTCGCCTGTTCGCCTGGAGTTACCCATGATCTTATAAGCTTAGGATTCTCGAAATAGATCCACTTTTCGTCACCATTCACAATTCGATGGAGAAATGATTTCCTTTTGTACTTGACGAGCAGAATTTCTCAAGTTGTTTTACGGTTTTCCTACTGTCGTTCAGTCAATGCATGCGAAACCCATTTTTCCACCTTCTGAATCTTGCTCATGGCTTTCAAACGTATGGAAACTGCTTCTCGTATCACATTTAATTGATCCGCAAGTTGTTGTCGCGTTTGAGCATCATCCTCATTCAACAAAGCATGCAATTCGCTGTCTGCAAACTTTTTCGGTGGTCTTCCACGTTCTTCGTTTCTCACGTCAAAATCGTAACTTTTAAATTTGGTAAACCACGCATAGCACTGTGACTTACCAAGAACATGATCACCGTAAGCTTCGACAAGCATGCGATGCGATTCTGCAGCAGTTTTCTTCAAATGGTTACAAAAAATAATGCTGTCCGCACATTAGCCGGGTAACCTAGTTGCCTAAAGTTTTTGTGTGGTATCCGTTTGAGCAGTTGACTTATTTTTTGGTAGTGGTCTTTTACTAGGAGAAGAGAAAAATGCACTCACCTCGGATCCTCGTTTTCGAGCAAGAGAGCGCGTGTTATGGTATGGACCTACCGTAGTGTCCTCTTCTTCCTCCCTCCTCTCCTCTGTTTCTGGTATTTGCCCTGGACCTTCTTGTGTAGATGCCGCAAACAACTGTACTTGGGCAAACTGCTCGCTACTGCTATTAGGAGTATGATCCCGCACACGAGCTTCAGCTTCTTCGTTTCCCTCTATCAAGGGTCCACTATCATTAGATGTAACACAATCGGGAGTAGTACATTCACTTCCTGTATACTCCACTGACCCCCCGTTTAGCTCCACTGTATCAATGTTATGAATATCAGCGTTCGTCGTAATGACTGTTCGGTGTATACTTCCACTGTCATCGACAGACGCTGTCTTTGCATTCAGTTCACTAACCTCGAGCGAATTCAGACACTCGGCAGGTTGCTGTGAGTCATCTACCTCGTTTCCGTATTCAAGCTGGCTCGGCGTCGAAGCACCTGTTCTGACAGGGTAGGAAACTCAGAAAAATTTACATGAAAAGATGTTTCACGTTGAGTTGGTGCGTTTACTGTTTTATTTGATTCCGGGACTCGAGCGGGGGATATGTAATCATTTGGAAGAATCTGCAAATTGTAGGGTCCTAGTTTGAAGTAGCGTAGGATTGAAGTTTTCACGTGTTCAAAGTATATAAACCTTCTGCCGTTGTATACCCTGTAACGATAGGAGCGATGGTAACACTGTTGGATGCTTCTTATCCTGCCATAGAACTCTAATTGTTCCTGTAAATACGTATCTGGAATCTCCGGAGGTACACTGTATACCACAAAAGAAATAACTTCTGGACTTACTTCGGTCACTGGGAAACTATGTCGGGTATTATCAACTATAATTTTTAATTCTTCATTACATCTTGCTATTAACTCTTGCATCAATTCTTGAAGTTTAACCTTCAGAAAACAGCTTTTTTATAATAACAAAGTTCCAAGCTCTCCACGTCATCCTCTTCCACTCCAATTTGATTGTAAATTTCCTCGTGTACGTCGCCTAAGTTAGGTCGTTGGTTTGAAGTACTAAAGTCTGTTTTCAAAGTTCGTTGACGTTGAAAATTAGAAAAACTCATATCACCTCAGAAGTATCACAAAATTTCACTATCAAATGGTACAAACCCAAACCACAGGCCGTTCAAAGCACGACCACCACACACAATTCGCGACGGAGCGAAGTTGGAGCATGACCTCCTACCACGCCACCTAACTACGAACTGAGCTTCTTACCGATTTCGCTAAATCGTCAGGCAGAAAATACACTAGATGCAAACGAAATTTAGTGAACAACATTTGAATTAAACTACTACACTATACATTTAAACAATGTAGAGCAGTGTTTCCCAACCTTTTGCAGGCTGCGGACCCCTTGATTACTTACTAGTTTTTTTGCGGACTCCTGCTCCTACAACCAAGGAAAACATTATACATAAAGTATCAGTAGATCTTTTTGCATTATCTATAGCTTAAAACAGATGTACAATTTCAATACATGAAAGAACAATTGAATACGCTTTGCTAACAATACTGCAATACGCCAATTAATAGCAATAATAGTAAAAAGTACTGAGTATGTTTGCTTACTATTTTTCAATGTGATAACAGTAGTTTTGCGTCTGTCAGCATTTTCATATGTGGCTTCAAAGTAGATATTTACAGGCGCAGATCTGGTTGAACATCAAGTCTCTTTCCGTACTTATTTTTCATTCAAACAAGTGCAGAAAATGTTGACTCACACAAGTAGTCTCGAAAGACATCAGATGTGAAATTCCCTTTCTCGGAACATCACGATACAGAGACCGTGGATAAATCCAAAAGTCTACCATTCCTAGTAAACACAAACTGGGAAATATCATCTTCAAGAAGCAATCGCAGGACAACTCAGTAAGCTGGTCTTCATTTTTTGACAACTAATTTTTATTGTTTAGAAAGAAGATTCATCATCCAATTGTTTTTCTCGTGGGGAAACGGAAGTTAATCTCTCAGATGAGAATCCAAAGAAAGCAAATGCTCCTTCATGTTCCCAAATTTTCATTCGAAAGTTTTGTTTCACTTGCCGACAGAAAATCGTTCAGCTTGGGAAAGGAATCGTATTTCTTACTGTCGATTCGGAGAGCTCAACGTGAAGGTTGAAGTTTTTTAGTTTTGGTTGTAATTTTGTATCAACCAGAAAAAGTCTCACCTCATCACGACCTCGAATAAGCGAGTCAGGACTTTTCCACGAGATAGCCAGCTTACTTCAAAATGTAATATTCGTGATCTCTTCCCGTCTCGTTACACAATGCAATGAAATGTTTTGAGTTAAGGGAGATTCTGGCGATGACTAAAGGGCTGCAAGTGGTGGTGAGTTTAAAGGTCTTCATGTTTTTGTCGTCAAATGCACGTCCCTCCTTTTAACTTCTCTTGAGCTTCTACATAAGAGTTTGGATGAATCACCACTCCACGACAAAAATGATAAAATAGTCGAAAAACAATTAACAGAAATTCAGACTATTTCCTTGTTTTCAATTATGGTACACGGCCTACACAGGGCTTACAAACCAAGAAATTTTTGTTCAATTTATTTTTATTTAAAAAATTGGTTTCTACTCGTAACAATTACTACACAAAGACAACTAACCTCTCAGAAAATGTTGATACAAAAGCTCAAAAAATTAAGTTATAGATGTTTTCAGAATATGAAACACACGGGAGTAAATGAGGGAATTGGTCTTTAACGTGCGTTTTGTGAGAAATCACCCTTCATCCACATTCCCCCTTTTTTCCCTGTACGTTTCATATCAGACCATTAAATGTTGTTCATTCACTTTATTTACTGTATTGCTTTGGGTTTGTTGAGTTCGATTTTAACTTGGCTTTCGTGGTCTTTATAAAGGGAAATCTGTATAATATGATGTAAATATCGGAAAGTAAATTCTCGTTACATGACAAAGTATTGCGGACCCCTTACATGTTTGTCACGGACCCCAGGTTGGGAAACACTGATGTAGAGGATCAAATATGTGTTGCTGAACCCCCAAGACAAACTAAGTAACTTGCACGACTTATCCCATGGTTTAATCACTTCCTATTTGTCAATAGAGAACCATAATTCCCTTTCATTGAGAATGTTCTATTTCTATGAAAGCAAGCAAGATGGCGACAGCCAAACACTTGAGCAGCATTACTGCTTTCTTATCGTAACAACACGTCATATGCTGCGCTTGCTTTCATAGAAATGGAACATGTTCTCAATAAATTGGGATTGTGATCCCTAATTGATCAATGGAAAAGTGATTAAATCATGGGATTGTCTTGAGTAAGTCGTGAGAGTATCTTTGTTTGTGTTTGGGGTTCAACAACATTTTTTTATCCTCTATATTGTTTCAATCTAGTGCTCTTTCCATCTGACGATTTAGCGAAGTCGGTAAGACGCTGGGCTTCTAACTGAGCAAAACATGTTCAAATCTAGCTAGAGCCGTAACTTTTATTTTCTCCCAGTACCGAAATCAACACAGTGTGTTTTGTTGATTTAACACATAAAAGTGGTAGTCACGCTGGGACAACAAATTGTGTTGAATTAACACAGCTATTTTTTACTGTGTAGACATGTAAGTTCTAGGACATGCTATGGATATCCTGTGCTGTTAGAGATGAGTCAAAGATCAGGAAAAGGATACGAGATAGCAGATCGTTAATTATTATTATACTCCACAAACCAGATTTCAATTTAGTTGACCATTTCCCGACCAAACCCCGACAATTTCCCGACAATCACAGTCGGGCACCAAGCGTTTGCCACCGTCGGCACAGCTAAGACAGCCCGCATATGGCTATAAGAAACGTGTTTAGTTGGCCAAAACAAAGCATGAATGCTGTCTATTGGTATACACACAATTAATTTCATTTTATTCGTTGCTCTCATCATGATTTATGGTGTTAATTTTCCAACTGTAAATAGTCCCAATGGCTGCTGTGAGGTTCGAACACAGGAATGTTCTGCACTTCTCGTTGGTAGCTCGTAGTCTTATACAGTCATTCATGGATCCACGTTGTGAGATTGCTGCTCTTTTACGGTATCTGTATTAACAGGAAGTCTAGAATGGAGTTGCTACGCGTTGTTCACCATCATGTACAAATAAAAGTAAAGAATACTTTTCTTTTTTTCTTTCTTATGTGCAGTTTTTCTTCTTTAACACCTTGATCATCGCTGCACTATTAAATTTGTAGTTCTCAATAAGTGTAATATGTCGCATTAAAAAACACACATAAAGCGAAATCTATGTCATAAATTAACGCCCTATTAACGAAATCAAATGTTGCTTGAAATATAGTTTAAAATTCAATGTTTTCAACATGCAAACGAGAACATGAAAAATGTAGTTAAATTCATTGTATTTGCTTGCTTTGTATTTTTTATATTTTTCAATACAAATTTCTGTAAAAAGACTGAAATTAAGAGATAAATATGTTTTCATGTAATAAGCATATTTTAATATTAGAGAGTTACAATCCTCAGCCAGAATTCGGCCCATACAAATGCTGCCGCCAACATTTCAACCGTCGGTGTAAAATCGGGTTCAAAACAAATGTCGAGTGAACCCCGACAATCCTAACTGACATTTGCAATTAATTTTTTAATCTCTATAATGAAGAAATTAATGACTCTTGTAGATGTATCGTGACTATCACTGATTTTAGTTGCAACTGTTTTCTGCTGACTGTCTCACATAGTGGCCCGCCTTTTTCTCGACTATTCTTGCCGTCATATTTCCACCTTGTTAGGACATGGTCGGTATTTTGCTCAGTCCCGACCAAATCCTAACCCCTTGTTAGGACAAGGGAGGCAAAAAATCTTTCCCATGCTTTTACCAACCATTTTCACAAAATGTACTGGTGTGATTGGTACACTGCAAGGATCAGTTTAAGCTAGTTAGGTCACTCCCAGCTTCGTTCTTTAGGCCACTTTCACTACAGGTTTTTTGCCTAACGCGCCCATTTGGCGTCGGGCCGCCGGTGGACCGCCTTTAAATGCAACATTTTCCCGACTATCACACCCCCGACGCCGGGCCGATGGCGGCAAAAATTGGACCGTCGGGTTTGGGGCGCATTTTCTTTACTGGGAAAGAATACTCAGAAGGACAAGCAGACACCACCACTCAGACGTTCCAGGAGGGAAACCATACAAGACCTGTTGGAAATCTAAAAAAATACGAAAAGTGAGAACTGTCTTTCACCCAAACGAATCCTTATAATAAATGAAAACTTTTTCACAACAAACAACTCCTACACGTTGCATATGAAAAGAAGGAGGAAAAGAAACAGATCCACATGCAAGAAAATCTAAATGCATGTGTCCCTCACATATAACTTAACAAAGAAGAATTTGACTACACACGAGATATATAGATGACTGAGAGAAGGAACTTTCGTTCTGCCTCACAATCAAACTGTTTGATTGTTTTTTAATTATTTTTTCTGATCAATAAGTATTTTTTTAATTTTATGTTTGATACGCGATTTTGGATTGGATGCATAGGAACATTTTTTCACATTTTACTTCTAACTTGGTTTAATTTAAGTCTTCCACCAATTAATTATTTTAATTGACAAAGCAGCAAGGGATGTTAAGGAAGGAAAATTACTACTATTATGAACATTCTATTATAAGTTGAAACAGCGATGTTCAATATAGTATTATATGTTTACAACCTTATTCGAGAAAGGAACAACAAAAGGATTTTCATTCAGTGCACGAAGTGCGGTTACTACAGCTTTGGAATGAAAGATCCCTTTTACATTTGCTTACTTTGTTCCTCAGATTTGTTTTCCCATTTTGGTGATGAAAATAACCAACTTTCATGTTCTAACAACTAGGTGTTTAATTTATCTATCAGAAGACAATATTTATTATTTTAAACGTTTACTTTGCTATTATTTTGAAGATGAAAACTTCATTTCTTGACCTTTCTTTGTTTCACCAAGTAAATTCTCAAATGAAACAAAGTACTTAAATGTTGAGTCATTGTGTAGGACGATAAATAATATGAACGATGTGAGTACTTATCTCAGGTGAGGACCAGCCAAATATATAACGATCTGATAGGTATCTTTCGGAATTACGAAAGACCACCGGGATCGGCAGATCGCGATTCGGTCACTGTTCGGGCGATTAAGATTGAAAACCTTCTTCACAACTTTATTTCTTTCAACTCGCTGAATATCCTTTCCCTAAATTGTTTCTCTCATCACAACTAAACTAGAGTAAAATTAGAGACATGCAAACTGGAACAAAGTCTTAAAAATATATTATGAGCAAAAGATAATAAAATAATATAAGTTAAATTACACGTTACATTCCTTATCTCTAAGATTACGTGTTAGTGCCCTTTATTTCATTCTCTATTATGGTGGCTGTACTAAATTATAATACAAACTTTCTTCGCAGGTAATACAAATTGCGGTACGCACGGCGCGCGTTGCCAGTCCGCTCGTTCCCGGCCACAACGAACGCATTAAAGGAAAACTCTTCATTTGTAGAATTCAAATGCTTCCTCGATGAGCACTAACCACAAAAGATAATTATCTTGGTGGACGCTTGTGGTTTGTGGTGTACCCTAATAACGCCACAGCAAATATTTTAATACCAGTACAATACACACCTTTGTAATTTACACATTTATATCAATTTTTTACATTTTCTAGATTAAATAGGAAAGCGTTTCTGAATTTATCTCATAACGAGAGTTATTGTTTTGTAAGATTGTTTTCCCAATAACTGCATGAATTTCACACT
>JAGDQP010008949.1:1922-60995 GCA_022664845.1 Lepisma saccharinum | reverse complement strand
ATATATCGTCAATCATACACGCATACATATCACATTAGAAAACTCATATGTACACTGTAAATATACGACCATTCCGCGCAAGTTCTGGTTTATTTCTTTTTCAATATTGCCCGCCCGTTTACCGTAGGTACATTAGTTTGGTAATGACCCATATAATATCTATATTTCTGAACCAAAACTATAATAATAATACAATAAAAATAAAATATTTTCCTTTGAGGTGAGGGACGCCACTGGAACTGAATAGGAGCAGTTCTAGTACAACGAAAAGTTGCGCTTTGTTCCATCTAGAAATCTAATAAAAATTAAATTGGTTAAAAGAAAGAAAAATTTAAATTAAAGACAGAGAATTTATGTGGCCCAAAAAATCTATATTTTCCCAATTTCCTTTTATTTTCCTTGACATCGGATAAGTTCCCAGCACTCGTCACTAGTCACAGGAAACCATGCAAAAAGCTTTTAAACCTGGGTGGGTAAAATAATAATAATATTTTTTTCTCAATTCCAAATCGTACCAGGATATTGTATAGTTTCTCTATTTTAATAGAATCATATGCTTTCTTAAAATCTACCAACAACTGCTGAACCGTCCCATTGTGTTCCCCTTTCTTATCTAATATCTGTCCCAATACGGAAATCTGGACCAACGTAGATCTATTTTTCTAAATAAACATGAGAGAACTCCAATTATTTCATCTACGTATTTAATTATTAAATCCGAGATGCCTAAACGTCATCAATAAATTCAAATTCAATACACAAATAACTTTTCCAATTTTTACATCTGTATTCTTTATTTCTCAATATTCACCTTAAGAACACGTAACTCAGAGTTCATTTGTTGAGAATTTCATTATTAAATTTATGCTCAACAAAGAATGTGGAAATCATATGAAAGAAACAATAGACTGTTGATTGTTTAACTGTTGCTAAGCAATTACTATTTCAAAGAGAATTGAACTTGAACAATAAGTAGATCAGAAAAATGTATAAAGGATACAAGCCATGCCACAATAATCTTGGTCTGCGCTAATATTTCCTAAGGGCCATAAAAAAGACAAAAGATTGAAAAGAAAAGAATGATTTGATTGTAATTATCTTTCAAAAGTGAGATGAAGGTTTTTTTTTAAATTTCGAAGAAACTACCAGTAGTTTTACATTTTAAATTAGATTAGAATAAACGTGATTGGTTCGAAGAGGCCCGGGAGGCCTAGGTTGGGAGTCGATATATGCATGGCGGTGCTGCTCTTCTCCGTCTTCCATCAGACGAGCTGGGAGGGCCCCAGCAAGTGTCGTGATGAGGACTGAGATTGAGGCCATCTGCAGGTTTTGCGACTATGGCATGCTCTTCTTGATTGCTAATATCACGTTTAGGTTTTAGTCTTAACAAATATCAAAATTAAGTTATCTTTAATATCATTTAGATATTAGGATATTTTAGGATTAGGATATTAAAATATATACACTTTTTTTCTAAAACTGTCAGAACCAGTTTAAACAAGTTAGCTCAACGATTCTACGAGTTCCCAATCGCGAAGGCTCAGTCTCTTGATAGCATCTCATGTACACAAGAATTCATTGTCTTGCAATAGGTTGGCGCCAGTACTAGAGTGCTTAGGGTCGGGAAGAGCCACTGTACTTGCATATTGTGTCGAATAATGTTTATGCCAAGTTCGGTGCAAGTAAGTATAGTATTATGGAAGCAAAGGAAAAATTAATATTCACTCTCTAAAATGGTTGGCAACACTGGCAACTGCGGTGCCTGCTCATGATAGTTTCGGTCCCTCTGAGTTGTTCTAATCAAGACATTTCCAACTGTACCACACGTTGGGGATCAAAGTTATATTATTGGACAAGGGTTTGTAACATTGACAACTCGGGTACTTTAGGACGATGCCACCTACATCAATTTTCTCTTCTATCTAATAATATTTATACCAACTTTGGTGCAGATAGAATTAACGGAATGGAAGGAATTAGAAAAATTGAATGTAAAAAATGATTGGCAAACGCTGACTTACTGCACCAGTCAAGACGATTCCGGCGGCTCAGAGCTAGTCGAGCCAATACCTTTCCAAAAATACCTTAACCACCTCTCTACATCTTGTGGTTCCTGATATTTAAATAGTGGACATGAAAAGACGGACGCACTGAGCGAGATTATAAAGTTCCTTTAGTAATAGCTTTACTATATCAAGGGACTATCTCAATTAGCTAACAATATAGTCCAAAACAATATAAATACAGTAAAAATACAAGCTAAGTAATTGTTTTATTACAGACAAAACCAATGCAACCCCGCACAAAATGAAACATTCTTTTAAGAGTTATCCAAAAAAAGAGTAAGTCTCCAACCTTTCAGATCAGAAGGAATCCAACGGTGTATTGCTCACCTCTGTCTGACTTGTCGTTACTGAGATCTAGGGGATCGGACAAATCGAAAAAACTAAGCGATTGAAAAGAGCGTCAGTTTTAGAGTCAGTCATAGCTTCCCCCATTGTTTCAGACCATGATGAATCCAACGGTGTATGGCTAATCTTTGTAGTTACTGAGATCTAGGAGGGGAGCAAACAAACATAGTGAAGAATAATGTTCTAAGAGACTGAAAAGGACCTGTCAGTTTTCGAGTCATAGTCAGTGATTCCGCAGAACCATCTCCCCTCCTCCCCCCCTTTGTACTCGAGAGCATTGCCCAATCCAATTTTTTTACTGTCAAAAATTAGTGATTAGCACAAGAGTCTTGGACTTGCAGTTTTGGTCTTGGTCTTGCATGCAAGACCAAAACCAGGGATACCGATGCAAGACCAAGACCGAGACCAAGGGATGCAAGACCAAAACCATACCTTCAAGACTCGCGCAAGACCAAGACCAGCCTGCAAGAGTATTGCACATGCGCTATTTGAATATTTTTAAAACGTGGAAAGGAAGGGGAAATCATTATATCCTTCTTGAATTTCTTTGGCTTCTGTAAAAATACCGCTGGAGCGAAGGTGTTCCCAGTTGTGCAAACCGTGTGAGTGGATCTGAGAATCATGCCGCTGTTACTGTAGCATACTAAACTAAACTTACACTGTTCGCTACTGTACATTACTGGGCTAGATATAACAGGCGTATTGAGCACAGAAAAGCTTCAAATTCATCAAGTTTATTTGATACATTTGTTCCACAGCAAAGTATTGGTCCACTAATTTTACGGAGCGGCCTAGGTGAGTTGGTAGATCGCTGGCGTTGTATTCAGAAGATCCGTGGATGGAATCTCGCGGCCGTCCATCCTGGCTCAGGTTTTCTAGGGTTTTCCTCAGTCCCATCAGGCTAATGCTGGGATGGTACCTTAACTCAAGGCCCTGGCCGCTAACTTCCCCATTGCTGTCCCAAGTCTTAGGCCACAGATGCCTGATAGGCTTAAATAAATTCAAATTCAAATTTGTAAATAATTATACGTTCTCTTCTGCCAGAACTCGTTTGAGTCATGACTAGTCTCATTATCGTCAATTGTCTGGGTTTGTGGACGTGAATGCTTCCTTTGGAACTTACCTAGAGCACGGAGAGTGGTAAATAATTGGAACAGTGTCTAGAAGATGACAGAGAGCACAATTTTATGAATTGTTACAAAGTAAAAACCAACGTCTAAGTTATTTTGGCCATCATTTTCGTTAAGCCATGATTGCATTCTGTAAAATCTTACGAAACATAGTTTTGTGGCTAAAACAGCAAGTAAACTAAGTAAAATAATAAAATGTTAGTGAAGTTGTTCAACTTAAAGCGAAATTGAACTTCGGTAGTTCTATTCTGTACACTTACATGAAGATAAACAATATTACATTAAAACATATTTCCGTTAATATTGACGCATTAAGACAGGCAATGATACGCATAGCCTTTACTATTTCCTACATCCGGTGTAAAATTTACGTATGAAACGTATAAACTTAAAAGCAAGACTTTCAAGACTCTTGTAAGCAAGACCAAGATCAGGGATACCGATGCAAGACCAAGACCAAGACTGGGTATGCTTTTGCTCATCACTAGCTACGCTTCAGATGCGAGAAATGCTTACGTAAACATAGCAGTCACTTTCGAAACATAAATTATTTAATGTATATACTACAAGTCTGTAAATGTTACTTATTAAGTGTAAATACCTTATGAAAAGGGCCTATGCGTCTGCCCTACGTACTTGTAGTTATTACTAGTAGAGAAAAAACTAATAATGCGTATGTATAATGCATTTATAATAGTATAATCTTATAATTGAAACAAACAAATAATAAATACAATACGATACATGCAATACAATAACTATGTATATATAGATACATACAACACATACGCGTACATTCTATCACATTTAGCGTTGTTAACGCGAAGTAATATAATAAATTAATTTTAATACAACAAGTTAGGCCAACACGTAAGATAAATACGTTTTAGGCGTCTCGTCTACTCCATGACGTTAACAAATATGTATCTCAAGTTCAAACAACAAAATAACAAAGAAATGAATAAACAAAGAAAGAAATTCACCAGTTTATTTTTACTCTTTCACCTTCAAATGAGCCTTTCTTAAGAAGGCTTTCAATGATTAAGGTGCGACGTAATTCCTTATTTGCTAAAAGACATTCATGATCACAAATCTTAACCACTCGATTGTACTTGGTTTCATTGAAAGGGTTGAAAGTTTTTCTCACTCGAAGAAGAAATGTGTCTAAAGGACCCCAATCAGGAGTAGGTTGAAAACATGCTGAGAATTTCTGAAAATATCGGATACAGAATCTGTTAGACAATTTAAGTAGATTTTTTTATTTATATAGTATCTACAACTATTCCATCTGCTTTAGGCTTCAGCAGCAAAAGCTGGGAAACTTTCTATCCCCACTCGACCTGTCTGTCCGTCCGTCAACAATTTTCACTTCAGGAACTACTAGTGCTACGAAGGTGGTTACGGTGTTCGAGAGACGAGTTCAAACACACAAGATCATCCACATGAGGCGAGCAGGTTCCGAGGTGTCTGTGAAGGTGGGGGTCATTTCCCCACAGAAACGTTAACTCAGGAACTACTACGGTTAGAAAGGTAGTTGGACTGTCATTGGAAAGATTTCGGCTAGACTAGTTCAAACCTTCATAGATCATTCAGATCGGACAAGCGGGTCCCGAGATAAGGGAGATCATTTCCCCAAAGCAACTTTCAACTCAGGGACAACTAGGGCTTCGAAGGTGGTTGAGATGTCGTTTGAAAGGTCTCGGTGAGATGAGTTTCAATCCACATAGATCATCCAGGTCAGATCAGCGGGTATCGAAATTGAGTGGTTCCATTTCTCTGTCGTAGCTAATGGGAACAATCGACAACATTCATCTCAGGAACTAATAGGGCTAGGAAAGTAGTCGAGGTGTCGTGGAATGGTCTCGGAGAAATTTTTTCCAACGAAGCATAGATCATCCAAATAGGACTCTTGTTGCTGAAGCCTGAATATAGCACATGTGGACAACCTCTCGACTGGGCTACCCCTAACTTCTTTTCATTTATAAAATTGATTTCGAATAACAAAAGAAGTTTTCAGGAAATTTGAATGTGGATAAGGCCCACACTCACTCACTGGTAACAAGTTAATAGCGAACTGGCTTTTTAAAAAAAAATGAAAATGAGGTACGCTGAGGGATTAATTAAAATTTAACGTTGGTGCAACCTACTTACTACCTGGGGAAGTGAGTAAAATTATCATCGTCCTGAAGATATGGTAGGTTTCTAAGTGCTATCTATATTATCCTTAAATATTTATATCAACTAATTGATAATAGATACTTTTAATAGATTGCATATCACTGTATATTAACCAAGACTACGAGCTATAAAGAATTGGAAGGATTGATTCAGATATATAGATGAACGTTTGATATGTGAATAACGTGTATTTAATGAGATTCACTTTTAATAACTTGAACAGGTAAGCACATACTAAATTATAGAAAGATTGCATGTATTCGTAAACTTCCTTCTGAAAATAAGTCGTTTGGTCGAGTACTGTTTAAAACACAGAGTCACAGGTCAACTACAGGTATAGTATCTTCTTATCATCAATTGTAGTAGACTTCGCTTTACGATTCTCTGAAGAATATGACGCAGGACATAAGACGCTATTTCCATCGTAAAACAATGTGTGGACACCACACAATAATGTAAAGAGCAATTTTCAATCGCCCACTAAAAAATTAGGACATGTTGATTTTCTTAACGACGAGATGAAAAGAACAAAAGAAAAAAGACCCCGTAACCGAAAACAGAAGTAAGCTATGTCGTGAATGGCTAAAAACCGATTTGAACATCGCGCTCCTAAACGCTATAAGAGATAAAGCAATATTGCCAAGCTTGAGAAACTATAAACAAAAATAAAATATAAATGCGATTATGCCCTCACGGCACTAAGAATGGGGCTTCAGTCTTTAGTAAACTGAGCTCGGAAATATTCCATTCAACAGTCTAGTACGGGACTTGAACCGGTGACCACGCGGACAGAAAGCGAGCTTCCTAAGCACTCAGCCAACCTAGAGATTGCGTGAAATTTCAGGTTCAAATCCTGCCGTGGTAAAAAACCTAACTAAGATTTATTTATAAAGAAAACTGCAAGACTGTCATGGATTTGAGTATTAATACATAAACATAATTCATGCCTTCACCTCCAACACATTCAGTGTCAATTGTTCTCTTCTAAGGAACTAACTCATCTAAAGAACTAACTCCTCAGTCCCTTAGATCAAACGATAATGACGCTTTCTTCATATTCGCACTTGGTTTGACGGTGTGGCTTTTGAACTCTGTTGAACTTCGTGATGAGCTTTTCCTGTTTAATGCCACTTTTTGAAGTAAAAAAAAAAAACACACACACACACGCTGCAACTACAGAGTTTAATCATACAAGTCATTCATTCTAACAAGAGTTGAGCGCTACAAAAATCTTTACTTAAAGAAAATTTACTATTTGTGGAATTCGCTACCACGTTGAGTAGAAACACCCGCTAATCTTCTCTTTGTGGAGAACGCTGAAACGATGAATGGTTACAGAACAGTTCACAAATCATATTGTGAATAAATACCAGTAAGATACCATTAGTCAGTTTTCTCGAATCTACAAATACATAAATGGTGACATGTAAGTACAATGTTTTATGTATATTCCTCAAGTAATATTATAAGCAACTCTTATTCTTCATTTGATGATGTAGTAAAGTATCGGTTGGCAGCCAGGACTATATGATACGATTATCCTTGGCCACAGTGCTAAATTTGCCACTACCATCCATCGGATGTAGATCATATCCTAAAGACGAAGTCTATAGTCTAAAAATAGATTCGGAATAAGTAAAGGAATCGAATCTAGGATTACTTGAGTACAATAGACAGATCAGACAGTATATTAGTTAATGTCAAAGAATGTGAAACTCTTTTGCAAGACTCAAAACTTTTAGCTACTCTCAGCGCCGGTGATCTTGCTGAAGAAGAGAGGTACCATAAATGCTGCTTAACTCGTCTTTACAGCAGTTGCAGATCATTAAATTCTGAAAACAATAGTACAGAAAATATCAGTGTGAAGAACTTGGTTTTGTAGATCTCAAATATTTTGGATTCAAGGTAGACCGTGAGACTGCGTATTTTGTGTTTGAAATGTTTGAACTCCTTCGGATGTATAACGAGAACCTAGACCAACTGTTGGGAGTGTAATATCAGAGAGTTGCAATAACCACATACCTAACGATTTCGTGTTAAAATTTTGGCGCGTGTCCCAGAACTCAAGGAAATAAAGTCTAGACAGAAAAAACTTAAAACATTCAGGCAGATCTTCCTATATGAGTAGAAGATTTTGGAGAAGATCTTCAGAACAATTCAGTAAAAGCTGTGAACAAGACAGTGTTCCTCCAGTTTTTCTTGCTGCCGTAAACTGTATATGGAGAAAACCCCGTCCTCACGGACGTGCAACAAAACCAGTTTATCAACCGTTCATTTTGAATCTACAACGTTCTGGAGAATATTTCGCACCTAAAAAGATTCGTGAACCACCATTTCCTCAGTACATTGTTCTACCCATCAACGGACACTACAGGAGTAAGAAATTGGTCGACGAACTTCATGGATATGCAGTTTCAGTGTCTTCCTTCCGTATCATGAAAGTCACTTCAGACTTGTATCACTTGGTTGTTGAAAGAGCTAAAGATGAAAATGTTCTCTGTTGGTAAACCTAAAATCTGGTTTATTTTCAGAATTCGCACTTGATAACGTAGATAATACTTCATCTAGTACGATTCAGAATGATCGTTCAACGAAACAAGCTTGCCCGTGTCCCTGTTTCAAACAAGAGCCATTACAGGAATAGAGCATTCGCTACTTTATATAATAGTGTTGAGACAAGTAAGCACGATGTGCCCCCAGGTACCTTTAAACTACGCAGCAGTGCCCGATTTTTGCAATACAATGCAAGCAGCCAATGATAGCGCAGCTCTTGTCCATACTATTCGTTCTCGACAGGACATTAAGACTTTCAGAGAAAACTATTCTTCTCAAGTCTTCAAGTCAAATTTGATACTGCAAGTAAGTTCAGAGAATCGACTTTGTATGGGATTCCTATCTCCCTGACATCTCAAAAATGTTGAACTTGAACATCGAGGAACTGGTCTACGTCATCAAGTTTTACCAGAAGGAAATTTGTCTGAAGACTGGCCTTCTTCGGAATTAGAGCAAAACAGAATTATTTGTGTATCCTGATACACATGTCATAGAGGAAGTTACTACAGTGAATATTGTTACTAACAGAAGTAAACAAATAGTCTCAACGCAAAATGATGTAGCATCTCTTTCAGGAAAGTTCTGCATAATTATGGGTAGATGACTGTATCAAAATGCACGCAGGTGACATGGCTCAAAATTGGCAGGTTTTACGTGCGCAAGTGGTAATGTAATACATAGATCCTTAAATTGAGTTGCACATGCAGAAGAATACTCAATGGAAAATCCTTTTCTATTCTGCCATATAGATGCTTACATTTCTTAACCGTAAATTGTCAATGGGAAAGAAAGGGGTATCAATCAGAAGTAAACGTGTCGAAAAATCTAAAAACAATTATTTCTAGGTAGATTTCGAAGAAATACTACATATTACAGTAGTTAACATGTTGCGAGTTACGGAAAATTTTCTACATAGTTTTTCATTTCATGGGCCTTAGACCTGAAAATAATGGGCAGTTAAAAAGTTTATATATATTCACATTTTTGTGATCACCATAACTGCCGTAATTTTGTTCAAATCTTTTCCAGATATAGGTATAAAATATATAGGCACAAAATCTCGTCCGAGTTCGTTAATTGAACTAATCGGTCCAAGGAAGTGGAAATGGCGAGGGGGGGGGCTGAAAAAAGCGAAATAGCTATAACTGTTTTATTATCTCATATATTTGATGTGTAGCTTTTTTTATCTGCTTCAATTTTGGAGGTGGGGGATACAACTAGATACCCATACAAACACCCTCCAAATTTGGTGTAAATCGGTTGAATAGGGGCTGAGAAATAGCCCGGACAACAGGCAGATAGCCCTTGAAATAATACCAAAAATGTTTAAACACCCTGTGCATTTCTTCTGTTAATATTTGAGAGACAGAACTAGGCATCCTTAGAAGACTGCCTACCAAATTTGGTGTAAATCGATTAAATAAGGGCTGAGAAAAAGTTCAGACAACGGGCATAAAGCGACTACGTTGAAACATCGCCGAATTTCAGAAATTATCCTTTCCGTTCGGTAGCCACGTTCTACTTTGCTGTCGAACGGATTGCATAAAGCGAGTGACACCTTTGTCCAAATTTAGGGATATACTTCCGCCTGTAGGCCCAGTCAAAAGAAATGTTTTACTGTTAATGATATTTTTTATTTCAAAATTATATTTAACCCAAGATATAGGTTTAAATTTTTAGGTTTAAATGTGATCGAAACTATAACTAGAATACATGTTATTGATACAGAGAAAATAAACAGCTACATTTTTTTAAATTACGTGTCAGATCATACTGCTTAACGTAAATAATAATCATATATATGACTAATATTTGAGCTGAATTTAATTCAATTTTGATTAAAATTATAGCTGTAATTACATAATATTAATCCGTAAAGTAAACTAACACAATTTGAAACTATATGTCGGATCATGCTGGGTAATATTAGTATCAATGGTATTTACGTACATAACTAATATCCGAGCCAACTTTGAATCAATTCGGATGAAAAAATGTTTTCAGTGGTCCTTGTCAGTATTAAATTGAGCGATTGTTGAAGTGTTCACGTAAATAATTGTTCACTACGAGCACACGCGCATTCACTTTCCCGATCCAGAGGCGAACTAGTAATGTGACCATGAACTAGATCCAGAGTTATTAGGCTGCGGATTTTACCTAAAATGCCTATCTTTTCCTTGAGCGGAAGTCATATTTTGAGCCATTTGCAGTGCAAATACACCAGTTTTACAGTGGCTAGAAATGTCTATTTCATACGTCAGTACTACCTGAAAACACCTACTTTGGGTTAAATACAATTTTCGAATCAAAAATGTCATTAACAGTAAAAATAATTGTTTCTAACTTTTTCGTCACCTTTACTCCTGATTGATACCTCTTCATTTTTCAGTTTCAATTTAGAGTGAAAGAGTTTAAGCATCTATGTGACAGAATAGAAAAGATTTTTCATTGGGTATCCTTCTGCAACCCAATTAAAGGATTGCAATATACAGTTTGAACTATTTAAGCTCGTGACATCGTATGGAAAACTTTCTACTTTTTGCCTTGCATCGGTTTACACATGATGTCTAGTACACACGCGTGTTTGTTTTCTCTCTTCCACGTCTTCCTTCTTTGGCTACTGTATTAGATTGCGTTCTTTCTACTAACCAGCCGAACGTGACTCTGCATTAACTAATACCCTCCGTCCATCCTTTGCATGCTGTTACGCTTTAATCATACACCTGATTCTTTTCCAGGCGGGCTTCAATGCAAGACTGTTGTGACATCACGGACGCCTAATAGCACTGACCACTCAACCAACGAGGACATCTTTTTTACTACACTGCATCTGTTGAGATGCGTACTCACCACCATCCGACTGGATACTTCTAGTTTCTCTCACTGCTAATAAATAAGCCAAACGCTCGTTGTCTGTCTTTAATTATCACCCCTGTCTGGTATGCAACCACGCATTATTTTATAAAAATGGTCGTATCATTAATTCTCGTTGAGATAGCGATATGCCGACAATGAATTATTGTTACCTGTTGACAACTCATCCCATTTGTGGTCCTTTCGACCCATCTTTACTTGGAAGACTTTCTGAGAATCCCCTACTTACTTTGGGGAATCCCTTGCGCCCTGCTTGTAGCATTTTCCAATATGCATTTTTGGATAGTCCGGGTGTGACTTCCTCTAATTTACTCTCAACCGCCTACTCTCCGATTTTTCGTCTTCGCAATAATTCTCTCTGAAGTTCATTTTCCCACGCTTTCGGCAGGCTGTAGCTCCGTAACGCCTCGGAATTTCCCCCCCGTTGTCTGGGACTTTTCTCTTTATTTTTCACTGTACTATCATCTCCCGAAGTTTGTCGGTCCGTAACCTTACCACCCTGTATATATACAGGTGTATATATATATATATATCCCTCTTGTACAGTCAGGTCCGAAAGGAGGGGATCCTTGCTAACACCTTCCCCCCTACTAATTACATCCTACGCACGGCAATGTTCATGATGAACTTTTCATAAATCAGACCAAAACTGTATGATCTCTACATTAGACAAAACGTGTATTCTCTATACATCATTTATTAAAAGTATATATAATTGCAGTGCTAACTGCTGTCAATCGTTATGATAGATAATGAAAACCATTCATGTCCCTGGGTATACAATACTAACCCTTCCATAATTTGCAAGTACTTTCTGTTTTATTGATTATATTATTAAATATCTCAAACATGCACTTAGATCATGCTGAGTACTTACCTCTTGAAATTTGTACCTAAGACATTTGTACAATCCAAGTACTACAATTGGAGAAACTGTGATTATTAACATGCCGAAACATGCAGCACTCAGATATGTTGGTGCACTATAATAGTGATCAAAATCCAAGTACGTGTTGATTCCACATCCAAACTAAAAGAAATCACAGAAGTTAGGAAAATTATACGAGCGATAGGTAAGTTCAAATACATTGCAATAAAATATCTCCAAGATTTTAAAGTTTAAGGACTTCCAGGGTATCCGGGACAAAACATATCAATAAGAAAGCGTTATATATTAGTAGATCACAAATGTGCATAAATAATATTTGTATATAGTACATGCCACATAATGCCTACAAGTTTTACTAGAGCATGCGCAGTAGAGCTTACGTTCGTCTACGGTAGTTACAGGTGCACTTGTTCCGTTACTATTGCTTCAGTGAAAGATGGATTGGATGTCGTAAATGCAATAGGTAGGAAAGTACTGTGTTAAGTAATATGCTCACTTGGGGTGAAAAACCTTAATCACAGCAATAAGGCGTGTAAGTTGGTTGTTGTTTATAATTGTGTTGTGCATGTAGCCCTACCTACGAGGCCTTCGGCAAGAATACTTATGAAGGATGGGTCAATTTTTTTTTTCAGATATTGGGGTTCGAGTTGTCATCAAAAGTTGTGCATTGATACGAAATTTAGCCATGTCAAATGTGGCCTTTTTTTGGCTGTCAAGCCTTTTTGGCCGTTTTCGAACTAAAATTCTCGCGGACTCCGGCGTCCGGCTAGATATTTTTTGATCTGGCTGTGTTTCGGCGAACAAACATAACATAACATTCTACAATTTATGCACGCTATTCAAACTAAAATTTCTAAAAAAAATAGTCCCTTTTCAATATTGAGCATGGCTTTATTTGGTGCCAATGCACAACTATTGATGACAACTCGAACTCCAATATTTGAAAAAAAAAAAAAGAAAAAAAAATTCGGCCCACCCTACTGTACATGCTACCTCGAATGTAGTCTGAGGATACATTACTATTAGCATTGAAGTAGAAGTCGACTGCATCAAGGCAGAATACTTCCAAGGCAGAATTCATAGATTACTGCAGTATACTATTAAGTTTTCGAATATCACTAGAGTAAACAGCGTTGGGTAGTACCTAGGTATAAAACACGTACCTAAAGTATGTACTTAGGTACATTTCAGTTGCAATACCTAGTACCTATAACTAGGTACTTTTTTGTTGTATTTATTACCTGAATCTTAGGTACTTTTCTTAGGTACTTCAGATAATAATCGAACGAGAAATTTATCAATCATAAGGTTTTATAAAATGTTCCTAATATTAGGTTGATAACATAGGTATTGAAGGAGTCTTGGAACGGTCTTCCTCACTTAGTCCCAAAAATAAACAACTGATTTCATGTCCAATATATGCTTCATTTATCTCTATAAACTAGGAAAATTTTTACTCCAACGCTGGGGATTTCTCCGAACTTTTTAAGTAAAAGCTTCCAAAATTTGGGAAGTAAACAAAACTCGCAAAAACCTTTATCGGCAGGGAACATGGAATGAATGCAAATGTAGACATATTTAAAAGGCAAAATATAAGGTTCGTTTCTAGTTTCGGAACATTATTTAAAGGTTTAATACACCCTGGATTCATCTACTTCATTGATTTTTTTATTAACTGAAGGGAAGATCTTCACATACTGAAGAAAAACTAACTGGTTCTTGGACGTTTGATGCAATGTTCTTTTGTAGTCCTATTAGGAATAATCTACCCTTTGTGGATCACAAGAGCATCACTGAAGTGCAATACTTTTAATAGACACATGGATTGGTAACATACATTATCTGAGACCTTGGATCGGCACCGGGGAGGCATGCAGCTTCGAATCCTACTGTCGGCCACACCGACTGAGGTTTTCCAAGGAATTCCTCAGTTTCACCAACCGAATCTTGATATAATATCGAGACAAAAGTTCATGGCCGTTAACTTAATCCTACCTGTACTCGGAAAAGTGCACAGCAAAAATAGCTGTGTTGATACAACACTTTGGTGTCCCAGGATAACCACCATTTTTCTGTGTTAAATCAACACAATAAATGGGTGATTTAACACTGTAGTAGTGTTAGTATGGCATTCTCCATTGTGTTGAAGGAGCATTGACAACACATCTATTGTGTTAAATAACCGAAACCAACACCACTTTTTGTGTTGATTTAACACAGAAAAGTGGTGGACGCCCTGGGACACCGAAAAGTGTTGATTCAACACCACTATTTCTTCCTGTGTGCTTCCCGAAGAACGCTATCCCTCTGATATATGATGAGTTTATCCCATAGCTGCCTGTAAGGTTCATAAATAAATATAAATTAAGAACGAAAATAATTATATTTTGATGTTTTGCAACGCATTGAATTTTCCATTCGTCAAAAATGAATTAGTTCCGTTTGATTATTTTTAATATTTTTTCGTTTTCCGTTTTCCTTCACTACAGAAAGAAATGAGAAATAAATTAGGATTTTGTCTAGGTTCTCTATGAGTTGAGCACTGTAGCTATACCGCTTCATAAATTTTAAAATAATTATTTAATTTTCAAATTATTGTATCTAATAATTTATTACCTAAAACCGCACATATCTGGCACATTTCTAAAAACAAATTGCATGTTGGGAGCTTCCTTCACATAATGTGTTCACTTCTCTGTTTACTTGGCTTCTTCATTTAGTTAAACATTTTATGCATTTAAACATCATTGGAAGTACTGAGTGGCCGTGGTTTAGTTACTAAAGCGTTGGTTTCGCATTCGGGACTTCGTGGGTTCTATAGTAGCGACCAACATTTTTAACTGAGGTATCTTTAGATTTTTGTCGCAAGTCTGATCAAGCAAATACCGTGGTGATACTACCTTCAACCTAGACCCTAGTCGATTCATTCCTGCATCCTTTCCCCTACCCAATCCAGGATGAGCTATCGATTACGTTTAATACGAAATAAATTCAATTACGTTTTCACATATATTTCTTCAGAAGTTTATCTAGATAAAAAAAATCTTGAAGGGAGGAAATAAAATTTTTGCACTAGGAACAGGGAGTGGAAATAGTTACACTGCGTGAGGATGCTGTCCCCTCGTGCCTCGAACAATAAAATATAGAATTTAACGGATGCTATACTTCTACCCGAATTATTTATTTTATTTTTATTTTTTAATTCGAAACACACAACTTAAATTTGAAATAATGAGTTCGGAATTCCACGTATTACCAATGTGTATTAGGTATATACATTCTTTATAAAACTTTATAAAGGGTTCGGCAGAAACAATCTACCACCTTCAACGGTTGGTAGCTCGTACAGCCCCGCAGTGAGCATAAAATCGAGCAGGTAGAGTGTAACACTGTAGCAGGAAGGATGCCATTTTAGTTACAATGAAGCGTTGGACCAAGACGCATTGCGCTTTTGTGATTGAAACGTATTTCAAAAGTGGTGAGTGTGGTAGTAGCTACGCAGTGGAAATTTCGACAGTTGCGATTTCTTTCTGTGGGCGTACCTCAAGAGCCGAGTGTTTCCATCACGTGTCCTCAACATAAAGATTCTGAAGCGTCGTATCACTGAAGAGGCCAAGGCAATTACCACCTGAAATGCTGGTAAAAGTAATGGACAGTTTCGTTCGTCGACTCCGTCAGTGCATCACAAAGGACGGTGGTTATCTCACAGATGTGATTTTCAATAAACAAACCATGACTTAGGTTATTGTGTCCTAAAATGGCATTATGTTATTTATTAATTACCACTCTCGTCCTTTACATTCAATATGTAGTGTTACTGTAGGCCCTATAATAAAACGGTATATTTTTTCTGCCGGACCCAATATAATTAACGTTTCATAAAACTTTACATTTTCTCTCGCCTCTTAGACAAGACATTCCTAATAATTTTCCGCAGTCTTTATTATCTAGTACGTAATAGAGCACAAACAAGTAGGTGCGAATTCACATTCCAAGATGATATTAGGAACTAGAACTAAATGTACAGTCACGAACTAAAGTAAATAGAGGCTGGAATTATAAGAAATAGTAGCATTTTCCTCCAAGAACATTGTTGCACTGTACACCTCATAGTTAGACAATCAACATGACAGTACAAATATGCGCAAAAACATGAGATGCCAGGATATTCCTCCATTTGGAGCAAGAAAGAATTTACTTGTTCAACATCATGTAGAGAACCACAAGAGAGTTAGACAGAACTCCCATCCTTGTCTTGTTCAAACACACACATGCACACACACACACACACACACACACAGAGAGAGAGAGAGAGAGAGAGAGAGAGAGAAGGAGAGAGGCAGACAGACAGAGAAAAAGCATGGAAGAAGACGGGGAAAGAGCGAAAGAACAGAGAAGAGAAAACAAGGAAAGAGGGAAAGAAAAATGGCGCAAGACATGGAAATAAATTACATTTGAACGCTTTTAAACACACAGTCTGCGTCTCTCTCTCCCTGCCCCCCTCTAGCTTTGTTTTGTGGTTTTCTTCCTGTGCGGGATAAATCTCTTTCAGTGCTTATCACGAACAACAATTACTGCGCTTAATGTCTAGAAGAAAATATATGGAATGTCGCTCGTGGAATCGATCCAGAGACCTTACGAATGATAGTCTCACACGCAGACCATTTAGCTACACAGACCATGCTTTGACATGGAAAATATCATATTTGTTTTGTTATGAGATCGCAGACCCGCACAAGATCGATAGTTCACAATAAATGAATCTGTTATCATAGTCCGAATAAACAAGTCTCGGTGGTCTGATGGATATCGCGTCTGCCTCTCGTGCGTAAGGTCGCGAGTTCCAATCCTGATCACGTCTATTTCTTTAAAAAAAAGCAAAAGTGTGTTAATGAGTTGGAACCTGGCAAGCACAATTGTCTATTTTTAAAAAAATATAGGTTTCAAATAATAAAGTTTTTAAATAATAAGTGTTTCAAATAATAAAGTTTTTAAATAATAAGTGTTTCAAATAACATTTCTGCTTCTATTTGTGACTTTCTTCTACCACAATATATTCAAATTCGATTTAATCTATATGTTCTGTAATTAACATTACTCACTTTGAATTGACAATGAATTTTAATTATATTTATGGCCTTTGGGCATATAAAGCTCAGGCCGGATATGAAAGGGAAAAGGATTCGGGAAGGTGTCGGCCAGAGCCTATGTTGAAGGTGCAATCCTGACATTTGAATATTATGACTGAGGAAAATCCTAGAATACCCTTAGTCAGGATGATCCGCCGCTGGGATCGAACCCACGACCTTCCGAATGCTAATTCAAAGCTCTACTACCGAGAATTGACAAGGAAGAATGAGCGGGGATAACTTAATATTCTTGACACCCAGTATAGTATATTTGTGTATTCACATCTACAGTGTATGATTTGTGTGAATATATGAATTGATTTTTGTTGTTTACCCATAACACAAATAAACAAAGATCGCCCGGGATAGGGTGGGGTAAAAGGATCCTGGAAGGATATGTTTCAAATTATTTTAAGGCCTTTGGCATATGAGGACCAAGCTGGGATAGGGGTGGGAGAGTGTGTTGGAAGATACACGAACAGGGTCTATTTATAGGTATCATCACAGTATTTGCCTGGTATGGGTGAGGAAAATCTTGGAAAACCTCAGTTAGAAGATTCGACCACTGGAATCGATCCCAGGACTTTCCGATTTCTAACCAACGGTTTAGATATTTTGAAACATCGTTTACCCTAAGCGGGCTTTACTTGTTCCATTTGATATAACTTTTGAACCTGTATCGACTGATATTCTTAGAATTCAGTTAAAATCACACACAAATATTCATGCCCGTACCACTAACTAGAAACACTCCCAAGATGATAATCGAGTACAAGCGCAATTTTGCGCGGAATCTATGGCCCACTAACCAACAAGGCATCATACAAATGTTTACGCCCCGTACTCAAACGTTGAGGATGAAAATAGTAACAAGGTTGGAAGTCATCGTGCCTCCGACGTCATAGTAACAGGCTCCGGCCCCATCCGCTGTAAATACAACGACCAAACCAGTATTTGCTACGTACTAACTTGGTGCAGCGGTAAGATGTTGGCTTATTACATAACAAATCCGGGGTCGAATCCAGGCAGCGGCAACATTTTTCTTCTTTTTCATTTCAGATTTTATATTTTCACATTTATTATTCATAATTGCTTTGTAATACAAATAAAGTTACTGGAAGCTAGGATATATATATATATAAATATATATATATATATATATATCATCACATTCAGCCGTTTTCTATCCACTGCTGGATGAAGGCCTCCCCCTTTTCTTTCCACATATATTGGTCTGCTGATATTCTCATCCATGTAGTTCCTGAAAAACGCTTGATTTCATCTACCCATCTTACATTTGGACGTCGTCTCGGTCGTTTCTTTTCTCTAGGAATCCATTGTAGTACTACAATATATATATATATATATATATATAAACCAGGTCTGGCCCCGTGGTGTGCAAGGGAGCACGGTGCGTCCGAAAGGAGCTGGGCGGTGTGAACCTCAGGGGGGTGCAGTCCTCGGTTAGTGGTGGGCATACACAATGTAGCACTTTTGCGTATGCCCTCCGCTCACCGAGGCCTGCGCCCCCCTGAGTTGCATTTTACTTACCATGGGTTAGCGGAGGTTAGGTAAAGCAGGTTCGCACAAACAGATAGAAATGTATTTTGAAAGAATGATACGAAGGTGTAAGCATACATAACCGAACCTGACCTTACCTAACCTACCCTAAACCATGGTAACTAATTTCATATAATCTGCGACAAATGGAAGATAGCAATTATTAATGGTAAATATGAACTTAGCAAAAAAAAAAAGTTAAGAAGAAGAAAAAATCTTACTTTTTTTTTTGCAAAAAATGCACTTTTCAAAACAATATCGAAAATGTAAGAAAGGAATTATTAATAATATAACAAAACTTTTCAAATATATAATTATTTTAAGAAAAAATGGAAGTAAAAATCATCCTCCCTGCTCGCCGGGGATCGAACCCGGGTTACTTTTTTCGTCAACCAGCGCTCAACCAATACGCCATGCCAGCTGACAACTGTTGCTCTCGGCGCTGTATTTAGCCCCAACAGTTTACATCACCCACTTCTATCAAAAGCACTTTGAATGCAGAATTTCTAACAAATTTCTATTTATTCTTACCGGTTGGGATTGGCGAATAAGCGCGTCGCCAGCAAGTGGGATTTACTGTCTTGAAAGATAGTTCTGAAATCTAGGATATATATAAATAACCCGCTCAGGGTAGCGTGTTTAATGGCTGATTTAACAACATATTTGTTATGGTCTGTGCAGCTAAATGGACAGCGTGTATCTCATTCGTAAGGTCTCGGGATTGATTCCACGAGCGACATTCCAAATATTTTCTTCTAGGAATTAAGCGCAGTAAATTCTGTTCGTGATAGGCACTGAAAGAGATTTATCCCGCACAGGGAGAAAACCACAAGACAGAGCTAGAGGGGGAGCAGGGGGAGAGAAACGCCGGCTGTGTGTTTATAAGCGTTCAAATGTAATTTATTTCCATGTCTTACGCCATTTTTCTTTCCCTCTTTCCTTGTTTTCTCTTCTCTGTTCTTTCGCTCTTTCCCCGTCTTCTTCCATGCTTTCTCTCTGTCTGTCTCTCTCTCTCTCTGTGTGTGTGTGTATGTATGTATGTGTGTGCGTTTGAACAAGACATGGATGGGATTTCTGTCTAACTTTCTGGTGGTTCTCTACATGATGTTGAACAAGTCAATTCTTTCTTGCTCCAAATGGAGGAATATCCTGTCATTTCATGTTTTCGCGAATATTAGTACTGTCATGTTGGTTGTCTAACTATGAGGTAAGATAAAATAAGATAAAATAAATTGTATGCGCGGTAACAGCACTATCGCTTACGCCCGTCCCGTCTAACTATGAGGTGTACAGTGCAACAATGCTCCTGGAGGAAAATGCTACTAATACTTATAACTCCAACGTCCGTTTACTTTGGTTCGTGACTGTACAACAGCATAAGGTTATCCTAGAAAACTCATATCTTCATTTGATATAAATTATATTAACAACCATCCCGAATACCGCAACATCCACTTCCAAATATTATATTACGATCAAATTACTGCGTTATGTAATTTTACTTCCAGAAGTAATGTACTATCTGAAGTGCTAAAAAACTCCAGTTTTAAATATACTACTCGTAACTATAAAAAGTACACTTTTGAGTCTCAAACAGAAACAATTGTGGATTCTTCCAAACTCAAGAAAATATTCTCATTATCTTCGCCTCATGTACAAAATATTAAGGAGAAAGAAGAAAAAATGTTTTTTGTCAGTAAGTTGATAGAACGTACGAGAAAACGAAAATTATGATACACTGGAAACTTTATATAGGCTAGTAATATAATTTCGCTGGCAAACTTTAAGAGATAATTAGTATATAAACAAGATTATTATTAGCCCGTCATCGGGAAAAATACGTTCTTTTCGATTGAAAGTGAATGGGCTAATAACTCGTAGTAGGCTGAAGCTGCGTACTCAAGTACTGAAAGCTAAACGACACATTGGAGGAAAGAATAGGGACCGCGCTCCCTGGTGCAGATCTGTCTCCAACCCCCCCCCCCCTTTCGCCCCCGGCCCCATTTATTGTAACACTCGTAATGGTACATCTACATACCAAATTTCGTTTCTTAAGCTTCAGTGGTTTGAAAAGTTGGTTTGTGGGCGGCCATTTTGGATTAAAGATGACGACATTTTAAAAACACTATCTTATATTGTCGTGACCTTCATATCAAATTTCATTTCCCTAGCTCGAACGGTGAGGAAAATGTTTTTGGGCGGCCATTTTGAATCCAAGATAGCAACTTTTTCAAAATGTAATATTTTTCTAAACTACTGTAGATAATACACCTTTATGCCAAATTTCGTATCTCTAGCTCAAACGATGTTGAAAATGAATTTTGGAGTTTGCCATTTTGGATCTAATATGGCGTCTTTGGAGACATTTTGTCATATTTTTGTAACCTACTAGTGAGAGCTACCTTCATACCAAATTTCGTTTTTACAGTTCCAGCCGTTTAGGCTGGGTAACGGGTTCCCTAAACCTTTGTTTTTTTAGGTGCGGCATACTGGTTCTTGCAGATTGATTTTTTTTCATTCTCGAGAACGATTGAAGATGGATTTCTTTTCAGTCTCAAGAACAAAGATCAGAAAAGAAGTTCTGATCATCGGGGTGGAAATTCCGCCGTGTTTCGGAGTTACAGCTTTCCGAAAGAGCGAGAGAAGTACTTTACAGCTTCAGATTTCCAACATCATTAATGGTGGGGCTGATTTGGCATGCTATCTATCATCAAAGACTTCAAACCAGATCTATTAAAACTGCATATTCGAGCATTTAGTGCGCAAGGAATTCCCCAGAGGAAGTAGACATTCTCAGAAATTTTCTTTCCAGCGGGACAATAATTCGTGCTCAATTTTGAAATACGCAAATTTAGATGGAGCAATTTTGAAGTCCTTGACGATAACATGCCGCATGAGCTCCACCGTTAGTTCCATTGGATATTTTAACTCTACAGTTCATTTGCCTATAGATCCGAAATTCGGTGAATTTTCTCCAGATGATTAAGATTTTCTCGTTATTATTTTATGGACTATCATCCCTCGAAATGTGTCGGTGCATTACATTACCACCCTGTATCAAGAACCAATGGACGCCACTCATGCTCAGCAGCGAATACCCTTTAAAAAAATTGTGAACTATATGAAAATTAAAAGCATGATGAAAGATTTATGTACGCAGAAGAAAGATATTTCTATTAATGATTTATCAATTTAGTATTTAAATTCCAACATTTTCTGACTCCTTCCTTTGTTTTCATTCCTGTATATATTATTAATATACGGTATGCAGCATGAAAATGTCCGTTTTTAACAAGGGTTTGATAAAACAACACACTTTAAATGAACCTATCCTGCTAAATAATAAGTGCTTATTATGACATGTAACCATATAGGAGTAATACTGTAGTCGATCAGCATCCTCTTAGTTCTTGATATCATTTCCAGCCCTGTTTAGCAATATCTGGGTCAAGTACCTAAAACGTACCTAAGAAAGTACCTTAGGTACACGTATCAGTACCTGTACCTGTACCTAGGTGCATTGACCAACTTGTACCTAGGTACAATTTAAGGTCAGTACCTAGTACCTGTACCTAGGTACAAAAAACAAGTACCTAACCCAACACTGACAGTAAGTAGACCCATCCCATGGTCTCCTAGATTTCCAGATCTAATCCTTCTGGATTTTTTTAGATACATCAGAGACTTTGACTACTTAAGTCCAGTAGCGTCGTAGACTTATCACAGCTTCAACAGTCCACAAATGCTGAAAAATGTTTGCTGGGAGATAGAGAGTTACCCCTTTGCTGGTGCAGTAGTAATAAATACATAGGCAATCTTCCACAGATATGTATGCTTAAGATATACGCCCGCAGCTGACGTATAAGGTATAGTCGTAATTCGGAATTTACCTCTAGGCAATTCTGCTTCAAAAGCAGGAAATGAACTCTGCGAATATATTTATGTCTCCTTTCTTCCTATATGGATCCAGTATAAGCACATATAATTTTCAATATCTATGCTGTCAGACCAGAAAGATGGTGTAATATCCCCAGCGAACTAGTTCTAGTTGTTATTCTGTGTAACATGGTCCTTAGTTTATCCTTGTCGGAATGAACCACTGATATTAATGCTCTGTACTTTTTTTTTTTGCTGAAGGTGATTGAGCATGGAGTGTCAAGCGGAGAAGAACAAACATTTCCTGCACATTAGATTGTTTTTATTTAATCGAGTTGTGCCAGCCTCGAGAACTTCAAAATCATGTGTGCAGTGTATAGCGACAACGCCATTAGTGAGAGGACTGCTCAAAGAAGCTATTCGCGTTTCAGGAAGAGACAGTTCGAGATGTCTGGTTTGTTCGGAAATTGGGCTTTGATGAGGACCGTATGAACTCTTTAATTTATGCGGATTCACACGAAACGACAGGAACTAGCCACACAACTGTCGGCAGACACCTGCACTCCATGGGGAAGGTGCATAAACTTGGTGTGTGTGTTTCCCACATGCTCAGGAACAACAACGAAAAAGACCAATGAGTCTCCTTACTCGCTTGTCATTGCTCTGCTAGCCAACAACATCAACCCTCTTTGTCCAGAATTGTCACGGAGGACGACACAAGAAAGAATGGCTCAGCCAAACAGAAAGGGGGACACCGTGTAAAAGTGAATTGCATCTCCGAATTGTTGTCCATTCGGAGTAACTAGAAAGGAATCATTCACTTTGTGCTGCTGCCCACGAATGTGACAATAAAATGCTACGCTGTTTTGTGAACAACTACGTCAACTTCAGGCGACTACTGCGGAGAAATGACCAGCAAGACGCTATCGCATGATTCTCCAGATGGACAACGCCAAACCTTACACTGCAACCATAACAAAAACAATCCTTCGGGAGTTAAGATTTGAAGTTTTACCACTTCCGACATTCTCCCCAGACCTCGTGCCTTTAGACTCGTGTCTATTCCGTACACTGCCAAACGCATTATGTGGCAGATCCTTCTCCGATGAAGCGATACTGAACTCTTGATGATTTCGTCTTCCGGGAACTTGCGGCACAAAGAGATAGCGGGGTTCCTTGAACAATGGAAGACAGTCGTGCAGAATAGTAAAGGATATATTATTGACTAGATTTCTGGAATTAGTTAGTGGCTTCCTTGGTTCGTGGTTAGTAATTGAATGAAATGGTAATAACACCGACAGAATTTCTGCACTAACCCAATAACTGGTAAAATATAATATGTGCAACAGATTGTGAGTTTTCGGGTAGCAGTGGGTATGCAAATATTTCTACAAGGGATTAACACTATTTTTCTATTATATTCAGAATGATTTTGTGAAACATTAAAAGAACAACTTTTAATGATTCAAGGTGAAAATTATTACACGACCCATTTTTTGAATTTTAACACTTAGTTTAATTTAGAATAATGTAATAACCTCTCTTTACCAGCTGAAATGGCGTCTCTTTCTTAAACTTACGTGTAAAAGCGTTAAGAAATAGAAAAAGAATTAAGACTAGACGCAACATGAGAGCATAATTAAATATACTTACAACGACGACTAATGGTAATATATCCCAGGAAAAAATCCAATATGAATTGGGGGTCATAGATGAATAGAATATTATATCCGTTGCTAAGTTGCGAGTTCCATACACAAAAAATATGAACACGGTTTCTGCAGCTGCTACAATTGAAAGGTTAAACTCGTCGGTAAATTTATGGATTATTTCTGTATGTTTCAAAGCACCCTAAAAATGGTAATATAATGATTATTTAACAGAGCTTTAGGATATAGACAATACTAAATACAAATCAATAAGTACTGACAGATTCATACACAGTAAAACTGCCGGAGTCAATTCAAAACAATTTGAGTACCACTTGTATGTATTAATACAAGAAATCGGTGCTGATTCCGGTGTTAATTCAATACAATGGAAGTGTCATACAAGCACAATCACTAGGATGAAAAGTGAACTGTTTTTTAAATACAATTATGTTTAATTAACAGAAAAAAAGCGTAACAAAATGTAATCTAGAAGCACCGGAAATAGTTGTTGTGTACTGTGAAGCAGTAAATAAACAAAATGCTAATTTTAATATATACATAATTGTGGAGAATGAATCAATAATGTGACTATAATCCTTGATTTCTAGATTTTTTTAGGTGCTATTACCCTGCCGAGTTTGTTGATCGCCGAGGAAGATCAACAGTGTAATACCGCCTTTACGCTAACAAGTTTGTTTGTCGAGAAAGCTCGGGCAAGGAAGTTGATCAAGCTCGACAGTGTAATAGTGAAAAATCCGTCAAGCTTGCTCAAGGGCAGGCTCATCGAGCAAGCAGGACAACATTTGGAGAGGCTAAATTTCCTCGAGGCCTTGTGGGGAAATACAGTCGAGGAAGCGAATCAGCAAGCTCTATAGTGTAATAGCGACCTCACTTGTAATGTGTGCTAAGAAAGAATGTCACTTTGTTGCGGGTGTAACTTGCGAATCTTGAAACTAATTCTCTATAATTCATAGCTGAAGGAAAATTGATACAAAGGACAATGATGTAATGAATACCTCATATTCGCAATTTGAAACGCTTTCATTCTATTCCATCTGTGAGTTGTGATTGACGTGTTTCTCAGGAGACGGTTCTCCAGTCATCTTCTTAACCAATTAGGTGTGATTTACCCAAATTTGGCGAGTAAAGCAACAAGACTATCAGATATTGATAACTTCATATGATACTGTACATACGCATTTCCAATTGTATCATCCCCGCTTCCTATCGGATGCGACAACTTACGATTTCGGAGCTTTGCTGTCACTAAAATCAACAACTAAGAAAGTTGATGTACTTTCTCATCAACTTCATGTATATGTGTTATTCATTATTGACTAGTAATTGCGTAGAAAGTATTTTCTTCTTTTCGATTTATGTGGCAATCAGATCCATTGCGTGAAAATCGCATCTATGTAGGAAGGTGAAACATCAGGAAAATTGTTTGCATGGATCTGATTGTAAAAGAATTTTCCTATTGTTTCGCGTTTCTAAAATAAAAAAAAATAATTAAAAACTTTTTAAAGACATACTTTTCTTAAGCAATTCGTACTAAAAAGTAAAAAATAATTTTGTTTATGCATGACTAAAAAAACATGGAGCGCGCTAACTGAAGAATTTATAAACTGGCTGTATTTTGTTTAAGAAAAGTATGTCTTTAAAAAGTTTTTATTAATTTTACCCATATCCTAAAGTGTCCTGCAACCAACCAAAGGCCACAGCATTGCAGGCTAGTATTTGTGGGTAATATTTTAAAAATAATAAAATATACTTTTTAAAATATATAAATATATGAAAGTACTAATGGAATATTGTATTGTCATCGGACTTACGTCGCTGTGCAAAATTTCATCAGTGTATGATGTCGGGAAATAAGTTAAATTAACGTTGCAATATTCTGAACTAAAGAAAAGCATGTAAACAGATCAGAACCTTCCATTTTGTAGCTATGTTGAAATTTATAGCAAGAAGTTCCCAACTTGAGGCTTCCTAGCGTCACAAATAGGGTACACAGCACCATGTGACTCAAAATTTTGGTTAGTAATCGGTTTGCAAAACTGAAATATATGTCACACTAGCTTCGATGAATGAAGTTTATTGATATCATTGTTCTTATCATCGTAAATAGACAACGAATGTTTTGAATAAATGTCAACCCCGTAGGGGGTTCGCCCCCAACTTCAGTGTTTTTGAGAGGATGCGCCCCCTTTATCTTAACCAAATTCTCCCTGCAGCACTACACCACCATGGCGTCCATCTGCACCCTCCCACGGGGGGCAGTTCCCCCAAAGGAGATCTTTGTCCCATTTATTGTAAACCTACTCTTGGTCATACACATTCAAAGAAAATTTCGTTTCTCTAACATCAATGATTTGGAAATTGTTTTTTTAGAGCGGCCATTTTGGATACAATTTGACGACTTTTTGAAAGTTTTCTTATATTGTCGTGACCTACTTGTGGTGGTGCATATTCAAGTAAAATTTCATTTATCCAGATCAAAAGGTGTGCAAAATGGGATTTTGGGCGGTTATTTTGGATCCAAGATGGCAACTTTCCCCAAATGTTGTAATATTTCCTAAACTACTCGTCATAATGCACCTTTATGCCAAATTTCGTATCTCTAGCTTAAACGGTGTGGAAAATGGATTTTAAGGCCCGTCATTTTGGATCCAAGATGGCGTCTTTGGATACATCATGTAATATTTTAGTAACATACAAGTGATACTGTACCGTGTTACCAAATTTGATATTTCTTGCTGCAGCCATTTAGGCTATGTATTCTATACAACAATGGGTTCGGCGCCAATTTTGGATCCAAGATGGCGACTTTTTCAACATTTCGTAATATTTTCTTGAACTACTGGTGACAATACATCTTTATACCAAATTTCGTATCTCTAGTTCAAACGATATGGAAAATAGATTTCTTGCTTCCGCCATATTGGATCCAAGATGTCGTCTTTGAACTTATTAGGTAACATTTTCGTAATTAAACAGTGATGTTGTAACTTTATGTCAAATCTGATTTCAATAGACCCTGCGGTTTAGGCTGTGTATTCTATACAAGAATGGGTTCGGCGGCCATTTTGAATCCAAGATGGCGACCGATTTTGCTCATTAACGAACTTAACCGAGCTATTAAGCCTACAAACAACATATAAAAATTTGGTTCAAATATCTTCAAAATTATGGCCGCTAGCGTGTTAATATATATATATATATATATATATATATATATATATATATATATATACTTTGATATCGTACCGATCCCAATACGTAAATTTTTCTTCGAAATCTAATTAAAATCATAGATCACGTATTGCGCATGAATCGTGTGACTGCTTAGTAGTGATCTGGTAATAGTCAAGTATATGATTACTTTGTGCCTATCTACATAAACTTCAGTATAGGTAATAGAAACGAATCTTTTTTTAGAAATCTACTTTTTGAGAGGATAGCTTTAGCTAGTCTATAGATTACGTTCTGGGCAACATAATCTAATCACCTTAAAAGTTTAGTTATGTAAGACATGTGAACTATATTGTCAACAACAATTTTCCGCCTCTGCAAGGAAATTTAAAAGGAAGCAGTATATGTACACAGCTGGTACAAAGAAATAGAAGCAGCTTTACTAGTCTTTGCAACATCTCATACGACAAGACACATTGTAAATAAACGATAATGCTACTCGCGTTCAACTCAAGTTGTAATGTTGTGCTTAACCGAGCAGTTGAATAGCTTTCAAGACAAGTTTTAGTGTTGATTTGGGTCAAATTAGACGGCAATACAAGACATTGTGCGAGAAAACTTATACAGGTTCCAAATAGTGGATAAAGAAATATTCCACCAGTGTTCCTCCAAATGCACACAGAGCTCTAAAAAATATCTGTGCTGGTCGCTGGCGTCAGAGAAGGTCAATGTCGCAAGCAAACTGGAGAAAAAAATATCCTTTTCCACGTCAATAGTGCCTAACCTCATCAGGCAGCGTTGTCTTGAAAATTTTCCACTACTGAGGGTTTGAAATTATTCACCACTCGTTTTCTTTACAAGATGTCGGTGCGACAGATTTCCATGTTTTCCCATTTCTGATTCTGGTACATACAGTGTTTTGAGCATAATTTTTAATGTATAATGAAAAAAAACATATTACACTTATTATACATTGCAATTATTTTAGTAATTAGAAAGGGGTGGGTCTTTCAAGTATTATCTAAGCATTGAAGGGGGGAAAAGGCTATTATTGAAAATGTTGTCACTATTGTTTGGGAGTTATCAAAATTGAACACTGTAATAGTTTCAAAACATAGATATTTTATAAGCGAAAAAGATAGAAACAAGACGAATAGTGTATTTATTTTTTACAAGTTGGAAAAAATGTTACAAATAGAGCAAAAATTTAGAAGGAAACAATTAAACAATTACAAAATCAACAAAATTAAATAAACACTGTTCGTAGTTGTACTATTGCAAACGTACAGTAAATTGTCCACCCTCTTCGTTCCTTGAGTATTCATTTGAATACATGCTTTCTGTGCTGCTTTAAATGAACGAGGAAACAAAATTAGTGTTGTGACCGCTTGTATGTGTTTGAATACACACGACAACATTTTAGCGAAGGGACGACGTCCCTAGGCCTGCCATTTTTAGGTAGATTTCGAAGAAAAATATACCTATTGAGATCGGTACGATATCAAAGTGTGTGTATATATATATACATATATAAACCCGCTAGCGGCCATAATTTTGAAGATATTTGAACCAAATTGGTTAAGTTCGTTAATGAGCAAAATCGGTCGCCATCTTGGATCCAGAATGGCCGCCGAACCCATTGTTGTATAGAATACACAGCCTAAAACGCAGGGGCTATTGAAATAAAATTTGGCATAAAGGTGCATCACTATTTGATTACGGAAATGTTACCTAATGAGTTCAAAGAAGACATCTTGGATCAAAAATGGCGGAAGCAAGATATCTATTTTCCACATCGTTTGACCTAGAGATACGAAATTTGGTATAAAGATGTATTGTCACTAGTAGTTCAAGAAACTGATACGAAATGTTGAAAAAGTCGCCATCTTGGATCCAAAATGGACGCCGAACCCATTGTTGTATAGAATACACAGCCTAAACGGCTGCAGCTAGAAATATCAAATTTGGTAACACAGTTCATTATCACTTGTATGTTATTAAAATATTACATGATGTATCCAAAAACGCCATCTTCGATCAAAAATGGCGGACTTAAAAATCCATATTCCATACCGTTTGAACTAGAGATACGAAATTTGGCATAAAGGTGCATTATGACGAGTAGTTTAGGGAAATATTACATTTGGGAAAAGTCGCCATCTTGGATCAAAATGACTGCCCAAAATCCCATTTTGCACAACGTTTGATCTGGATAAATGAAATTTTACTCGAATATGTACCATCACAAGTAGGTCATGACAATATAAGAAAACTTTCAAAAAGTCGTCAAATTTTATCCAACCAAAATGGCCGCCCCAAAAACCCAATTTCCAAATCATTGATGTTAGAGAAACGAAATTTTCTTTGAATGTGTATGACCAAGATTAGGTTTCAATAAATGGGGCAAATCTTCCCTTTGGGGGCGCAGCCCCCCGTGGGAGGGTGCAGATGGACACCATGGTTGTGTAGTGCTGCAGGGAGATTTTGGTAAAGATAAAGGAGGCGCATCCTCTCAAAAACACTGAAGTTGGGGGCGAACCCCCTACGGGGATCTGGGGGGCAGCGCTCCCAGCGAAGCAAAGCGAGTATATATATATATATATATATATATACGTCTTGTGGGGTATCGTTGAACAGCTATTGATGAATAATCAACAAATCTATAAATAATTTCTCTATAGCTCTCATATAAGGCGAGATTTGAATTTTTGAAAATAAAAAAAAACTTCGAGATCTACCTCAGCCAGTAGGCCTACCGCAAGGGATTTTTTTGGGGTGGGTGGGAACCATACTCAGGAAGCATGACACATGCTGAAGAACCTAGGCGGAACAAGAAACGGAAATATCTTCTTTTATTCTAAAATACATTGCTTCTGACACATGAATTTGAAAATAACTTCTTGAAAGTCTATATTTTGTATTACTTGAGGAAACCTTACTAATCGCACATTATCAGTATGAATAATACTACTCTGAAATACCATGTATTCAAATGAATACAACGGAATCCAACCGGTTGGAAATGGCCAAGAAATGTTAGGTATCTCCTGGTTTAGTGTCCTACTTGTAAATGCCTCTTCTCTCTCACTTCATGGAACTTATTTATTAGACTTCATATAAAAACCATTGTTCTTATCGACGCACTGTAGTAAGGTGTAATTGTAATTTTACACGAGGCAATGTTGATTAAAAGTTTTATGCGTGCACATATTCGCAAGGACTGCCTCGGAAACGCGACAATCTTTGTTATGTCCACCACCTATTGTAGGGCGTTTTTATGATATTCTTTTAACAAAAAAGAAACGTTCTGCGTTGTCCTGAATAACAATACAATATAAAAAATGGTAAGTGAAAATGTGTTCCCTACGAGACGAGATTTAGGCTGACTCATCTCGAAAATATCTTGTTCAGATTGTCTCGAAAAAATGTATACTTTGCATTACGAGAGCTCTGTCTCGTCTCGTGGCAATACTATGGTGAAAGGTTTTATGTATATCAATTGTACAATAGTATTGTGTGTTCTATGTAACGTATAAGTTTATTTTTCTTTCCTTGTACACTACTGTTACAAGATAGAAAATTAATAACTAACGCTAGGAAGAGATGCTGATTTGTCCAGTGATGATTGTAATTAGTGTTGCCACGAGACGAGACAGCGAAATGGATATAGAGAACGAGACGAGACAGAGCTTTCGTAATGTAAAATATGTCTTTTCGAGACAAGACACTCTATGGACAAGACATTTTCGAGACGAGACAACCGAAATCTCGTCTCGTTGGCAACATGATCCTACAGTAGATATGGATTATATTATCGATTATGATACTCCGAAAGAGAGAGGTTCAGTGGTAGAGATCATGGCTTAGATTCGGGAAGTCATAGTTCTCCTCAGTCATACTAGGCAAATGCCGAGGTGGAACCGTCAGTTTAGGCACTAGCCGATATTTTCCCACATCCTTTTTCCTCCCTATCTAGGCTTGATCCTTAGATGCCTAAATGCCATCAATACAATTCAATTCCGGAAGACGGTTTGCATGGAGAGGCGATTTGTGCATGTAGGAACAGAGGATCTCCCTACAGTCAAAAGAAATATAATATATAATTAACTTTATGGATGGAGAGATTTTTCAAACTAAATTCACAGATGGAAACTCTAAATCTAGGAAATTAATGTATTGCCTACTAATGGTAAAATGTCAAACGTACTATTTCATATCTACTGTCATCGGGGTGGTGGTGGTAGGGGAGCTGATTAGCATATTCTGAATTTGAAGCATTTACAGTTCCTACAAAGCCGCGAACCGCTACTGTTAACATCATTGGCCCGAGGTTGAAAAGGGACCAACAGTACAGAGATGTAGAATGGAAAGTTGTAATAATCAGACAAGAGTAAAATGTATATAATAAAGGGTATATCTATGCCATTTGAATACGAATTATTTCTAATTGTTTCAAGTTGCTTGAATCCAAGTGTGTGTCAGTGCATGAAAATATGCAAATCGGTATTTCTCTTGTGGAAGCGAAAATAGTGACATTTGGTAGTTCATAAATAATTATATACCATAATCATATATTGAATCCCCTTGTATTGAATCGAATATATTTTCGCGCCAAATTTTTTGTTTTTTCAATGCCATAACCTGCACAAAACAGAAAAAATCAACGGTTTTCACTAAACCAATGACTTTCAGGAATCAGGACTGAAGAAGTTAAACTTGTAAATTATGTACCAGCATCTTTTCGTCTATGGGTGGCCACTCACATGGGCACAACCGTTCATGCATTCCAGTAAAAGTATACGATACAAGCTCTACAAATTTCCTTTTGATATTTTGAAAGTTATTAACATGTTACCATGTATGGTTTATATTGTTTTTCCCCATTGTTGATTTTAATGCAGACAAAATATGGATTTGTCAATAACTAAGTCTCGCTTGAGACGTATAAAAGGACAGTATGTCCATGGATAGGAATTTGATTTATTATGTAATCACTTTCAAGACTAAGACTCATTTACAAGTGACATAGTGACAATCGGCATGGTGAATCGATGAGGGTTTGCCATTGCCTTCCATCGGATTAAGATGACGTCTTAGGACGGGACTTGCACTATTTCGTTAGCTATGAGCGTTGAGATTTGTCAGCTATAACAAGAATTATATATCAAAGTGTATGCGTAAATCAATTTACTATACTGTATATGTCAAATCTATATAAATAGCTGTATCATTGCTGCAACCTTAGTTCATACACCGAGCTCGAATGTGTAAGTACAATTTTTAGTAGCTTTTAAGTTTTCAAGAGTTCTGTGATTCAAAGGTAACGGTTGTTCCTTTAATTTCACCAGTAAGTAGTATTTAGTGCCTGTCTAGCAATTGCCCTACAGGAGGTTCAGATATACGTATAGGGTGTTTCCATCTCAACTCTGGTAGGGGGTGTCAGGTCACCACCTCCAATTTTGTTGAAAAAATTATGGTAATTTCTCCTATTCGAAATATGAACGGTACAGAAAAGATTTTTGCGAAAAAAAATGTTTGGGCTGAGTTAGGACCCGTTCAAAATTACCTGTCCCCGAGCCAACAGTGAATCGTCATATTTTGAAATGAATACTGCTTGAAAACTATAAAAGCTACAGACATTACTTTTCTCATTCTAAAGGACATAAATTGTATTGTTATCAATCGTCATTGGAAAACCTGTAATTGTACAGGATGATCAGGAAAAAATACAAATTACGCTGAAACTTTGTAATTTTTCCTAACTTCAAGATTTTTTTCTCCAAAAAAGCAACAACTGATCAAAGTTATAATACCAGTAATCTGGAGTCTTACTTGGTCAGTTTTACCATTATTTTTTCTCTGTCCTGGGGTACGTATTTTTTGTACCATTTGTCATCAAAAATGCCAGAAGTAAAGAAATGTCACATTTTCTAACCACAATATCTCAAAAAACCAATCCTTAAAAATTCTTAAATTTTTACCATATGATACACAAATGATACGTAGTTGACTGGTGGAAGCAGATTTCCGGATTTCTGCCTTGAACATTTTTTACAATTTTTTTAACTCTGACGACCACCCGAGATTTTGCGAGTTTTATTTACAGCGCTATAACTCTAAAACTATCTACCTGAATATGACAATTTATATTTTATTGTTTAGAGCAGGAAACGTACTTTTCAACGCTGTAAGCCACGGTTTCCTGTTTTAGATGGGACGGAGTTTATGGCGGGAAATGTTGGAAATGAAACTGCAAAATAATCTCTTTTGATTTCTTTAAAAAAAATCCTGGAGGTTGCAACACTGTTTCCCCATAACCAAAAATTACAATGAATATTTTCTGACCCATAAGCAATATATCCTACAAAGTTTGAAGACTTTGTGGAATTGAGTTATAAAAAAATAATACAATCCCAATCTTGTACATATGGGAATTTCCCGCCATATCCTTAAGCACTATATTCACGTCTATACACCTCCCTAATTGACCGATCGAAAAGATTTATGAGTGTTTTTCGGGAATCGACCACGCTTCCAGATTATATAAGTGGAGTTGTTTAACTAAGTGTGGAAGGAAATTTATTTGGTGTCCCTTAAAAGAAAAAAATTATAAATTTTTGGGTGAAAATTAGAAATTTGATAATTTCCGGGGATGTCCACCCTGTTCGAATGCGGTCGGAAATTGTTCTAAGAATTTCCTGACCAATCAGCTACCCATCTTGGAAATTTGAAGCCAATCAGGGGGAAACTGGGAATGTTATATTAGGAGAAATGAATAATGAGTTTTAAAAATTTCCATTTTGATTTGCTTGAAATGTACGGGTAAGTAGTATGAACGCTGGTACAGTATTTTGGTTTTATTTTTGCTAAGGTGGGATTTGGTTAATGATTATTACCGTGCAATTAAAAATGAAAAGTTCTGTTGAACGAAACAAGAAATCTATGAACAGTGTGTCCTCGTTAGAATTCTGATAAATGTTTTTTGTAATCTGTGTATTTGTTTATTAACGACAATTATGGTTACAGCTCTTCGCTGATTATTATTGGAAAATCTGGTCTGTATATGCATTAAGAAATATTTGATAGCCAACATATGTTTCATTGCAACCACTGGTAAACATAGAATTTACATTTGGAAAGATTTACACAAACCTGTAATCATGTCAGATCTTCATAGCAAAGACAGAGTTAAATGTATGGACTACATCAAGAGACATAAAAGGTGCGTGTATAAAAGTAGTGCTGTTAAATTCTGTAAAGTGCAAGACTTAACTGAATAGATACAAGGAATGGTAGGATCTCGTGTAAATGTTAACTCTGATGATGATTTGTGCAAGAATTATGTGACATTCTATAAAAGGAAGTTTGAGGAAATAAAAAGTTTAGCTCCAGAGGTCACTGGACCTTGGACTGAAGACAGTTCCTTGCCCTTCACCAATGAGGTGGAAATTGTGGACGTTGTGAATACTGCAACTTCTACGCTAGATGTTGACATGTCACCATTAAAGACCCCTTCAAAAATTCAACACAAAAGAAGAATTGGGTACATAAGGAGAAAAAAATGGAAATGGAGGAAAAGTTGGTTCCTGTACAGTAAGTAAAATTGGGTGGTGTTTATGGTGTAAATTTATCTTCTAAATGTTCTGAGGAGAGATTAGATTGTTCACCATGCGCTGTTTGGTTTCAAAACATTGATAATGTCCTACGGTCGGCTTCAAATTATAACGATAAAGTACAGTTATTAACAGTTGATCCAGATACACTGAGTAAAAATCAAATCATAAAACACATACCTCATACCACAAAACACATGATAGATAGGTCACGCACGATAAGAATAGAACAAGGAATTTATGCCAAGCCTGACCCATACATTGGTCACCCTGTGTCCTCAGAAGCACTGGCCACTGCCATGTCTTATTATCGTAGCGACAGCAAAGATTGCTCCCGACACAGTCCTAATAAGAACGATGTAATCAGCATTCATGAAAATGGTGAAGAAGTAAGAAGGTAAAACGATTCATGACCAGGTCAATAAGAGAATCGTACGTGTTACTGAAACAGGACAATCCTAACTTAAAAGTTGTTTGTGCTAAGTTTTATTTCCTTCGTCCAAAATGGGTTAAAGTTCAACCAGTACAAGCAGCATGCATGTGTATATACTGCAGTAATATGGAACTGGCTGCTCTGAAAAATGTAACTGGCGCACATCATCAAACAGACGCTCTTCTACTTTTGTGTTTATGTTCGAAACCAGCAGAAAGTTGTTGGCTTCAGTCGTGCGGAAGCTGTCCTGGTGCAGAAGGTGTGACATTACAGATTCTGGGTATAGAAGAAGAAGAAGAGGAGATCACTTTCGCAATTTGGGAAGGAGGTGACCTAATTATTTATTTATTTAGGAAGAATACAACGGGCGTATGCCCAGTTATGGTATTCTGTAAAAACTAAATTACAAATTAGTTTTTTGTATTACCGGGAATGCTTAGTAAAATATAATCAATCCATACTGGCAATATTATCAACAAAATATAAACACAATATATGCTAAACACAAGAGAAATACATCACAATATAAAGCCAAATTTAAAATTAACATAGCTAATACAAGTGGAGTAGTAATGCATACGTAATATATGTAAGTTAACTATACACTGTGAAAACAGAAAGTAAGTATACAAATATAGATATAAGAATAAGATAAGACTGATAATACAAATATAATTAAATGATTTATAATTCCCTTTTAGGTTTTTATGTGCCCATCGTAAGGTTGTTTTTTTTTTTGCCATCCTATGTTTATAAACTAGAACTTGCTAAAGAAATTTTGCTTGCTTTAGAATAATATTATTAAATTATTTTGAAAACTTCTTTGGCTTTGATTAAATATGCCTACCTCGTTTTTCATTCCACATAATTTATTGTACGAAAAGCACATTTTCCAAATGGGTGACTTTTTTAGAATCTCAGTTCGCGCTTTCCTACAGTGGAAAAGGCCTTTCTTATCCATTCGGGTTCTAGTATCCGATATCCGAAATTTGATTTCAGAGAGTAGGTCTATACTATCTACACAGTTTTGAATTAATTTATAAAGAAAGAGTCAATAATGATTCTCCTGTTCTCCAGCGTAAGGAGTTCAAAATTCTGAATTAGATTTACATAATGTTCAAATTTAGGATAAAAGCCAGTTGTTTTGTACGTTAGGAGTATGAGGAATTTAGATTGAATCTTTTCTATTTTCTGACAGTTAATTTGAGTGGTGGGATTCCAGATGATGGATGCATATTCACGTTTCGGTCGAACCAGTGAATAATATAACTTTTGGTATGTACTAGTCATTCTGAAGTCCCTTGCTGTTCTATAAGTAAATCATAGAATTCTGAACGATTCTGCTGTTATATTGTTTACATGACAGTTAAACGTTAGTTTAGAGTCAAAGACAACCCCAAGATCTTTTATTATTTCTGGTCTTGGTAAAACTGTGTTATTGATTGAGTAAGGAAACTGAATAAATTTTTGTCGTCTAGTAAATGTCATCGAAGTACATTTTTTGCTATTCAAGTCTAGTTTATTTCTGTGACACCACCTATTTATACTATGTAAATCTACTTGTAATTGATAACAATCTTTAATTGATTCAACTTTAGAAAATATTTTAAGGTCATCTGCATATAATAGTTTCTTAGAGTTTACTATACAATCAGGGAGGTCATTTATGAATAATAAAAATAGTAACGGGCCTAAATTTGATCCCTGGGGTATTGCTGATGTCATTTCAAATTCCTTTGATACACATTCTCTGTAGAGAACGGATTGTACACGATTAAAAAGACAGTTCCTAGTGAAAAGTTCCTGGATGATGCAAGAGGATTTATTTTCAAATGTGTTACTCATACCTACATCCGAAAAGTCCAGAGAGATGACATAGCTAGGTTGAGAAGTTCTGTGTCGGAAAATCCACTGTTTGTTTTACACTTTGATTTTGCAGAAAATTGGAGTGTAATTCTGCGTGATGAAATTCAGAGCTATCATTTGTGAAATGTAAAGGTCTCATTATTTATATGTGTAACTTACTTTGGCAGTAGGACACAATCCTTTGTCGTGGTTTCAGATGATATAACACATGACTCAGCACATGCTCTCTGTGCTATTCACATGATTTTCAATGAAATCGAAAGCCAAAATCCGTTCAAATTTGAAACAACAGTTTATATTTCTGATGGAGCCGCAGGACATTTTAAAAATAGATACCAGCTGTATGAGTTGAGAGAAGGAGAGAGTAACGTTGAAAGGAGGTGGGTGTTCACAGCTACAGGCTATGGCAAAAGTGTCTGTGGAGGCATAGGAGAATTGTGTAAACGTTTTGCAACAAACTTCAATCTCCAGAAAGAACATACCGAAGCCATTCAAGATGCAGCTTCCTTTGTTGGAACTGTGTCTTCTCTTGTACCAAATATAAAGCTTCTGCACTTGACATATAGTGAAATAATATTCCTTTAGAATAAGTAAAGGCGAGGATAGGTGTAAAATAAAAGCTGTGGTTGGGATACGGTCAAGTCATTACTGGGTGGTCCAACAAAATGAATCCAGTGTAGCCAGAACAGTTCAACAGCCTCTTTGTAAGGTTCGCATGGCGAAGCAGTAAGAAACTCATTCAGTGCTTGATTTGCAGGTACTGGAATTTGTTGCTTGTGTGTATGGTTATAATTCGATTCCATAAATTTGACGAGAGAGAATTTTCTGTCATCCAGGAGCTGCATTCATTCAATGAATTTGAAGAATGGTATTTGTCATTATATTTATTTTCTTATTTTTCTTACTTTTATGATAGTAAATGTTTACGTTGAGGAACACATTAAAAATTCATTGAAATTACACATATGTGACCTTTTTGAATTATGAATGATTGCTGATAATAGACATGTATTAACATAACAGTGTCAAATAACTGCAGGATCACCCAAAGAAGGTCGAGTAGTCAACATCTGTTCTTATTCTGATTACTAATTTACACTCCAAAAATTTATATTTTTTTCTTTCGAATGACATCGAATAAATTTCCTTCCGCACATAGTTAAGTAACTCCACTTATATAATCTGGAAGCGTGGTCGATTCCCGAAAAACACTCATAAATCTTTTCGATCGGTCAATTAGGGAGGTGTATAGACGTGAATATACTGCTTCAAGATATGGCGGGAAATTCACATATGTACAAGATTAGAATATTATCATTTTTTTATAACTCAATTCAACAGTCAAAGTCTTCAAACTTTGCAGGATATGTTGCTTATGGGTCAGAACATATTCATTGTAATTTTTGGTTATGGGGAAACAGTGTTGCAACCTCCAGGATTTTTTAAAGAAATAAAAAGATATTTTTTTGCAGTTTGATTTCCAACATTTCCCGCCATAAACTCCGTCCCATCTAAAACGCGAAACCGTAGCTTACAGCGTTGGAAAGTACGTTCCCTGCTCTAAAAAATAAAATATAGATGGTCATATTCGGGTAGATAGTTTTAGAGTTATAACGCTGTAAATGAAACTCGGAAAATCTCGGGTGGTCTCCAGAGTTAAAAAAAAATGTTCAAGGCAGAAATCCGGAAATCTGCTTCCACCAGTCAACTACGTATCATTTGTGTATCATATGGTAAAAATTTAAGAATTTTTTAGGATTGTTTTTTTAGATATTGTGGTTAGAAAATGTGACATTTCTTTACTTCTGGCATTTTTGTTGACAAATGATAAAAAACCTACGTACCCAGAACAGACTAAAAATACTACTAGAACTAACCAAGTAAGACTCCAGATTACTGGAATTATAACTTTGATCAGTTGTTCCTTTTCTGGAGAAAAAAATTCTTGAAGTTACGAAAAATTACAAAGTTTCAGCGAAATTTGTCATTTTTTTTCTGATCATCCTGTACATTTACAGTTTTTCCAATGACGATTGATAACAATATAATTTATGTACTTCAGAATGAAAAAAAATAACATGTCTGTAGCTTTTATAGTTTTCATTAATTTCAAAATATGACGATTTACGTGTTTTTCACTGTTGGCTTGGGGACAGGCAATTTAGAACGTGCCCTAACTCAGCCAATTTTGTTTTCGCAAAAATCCTTTCTGTACCGTTCATATTTCCAATAGGAGAAACTACCATAATTCTTTCAACAAAATTGGAGGTGGTGACCAGACACATTTTGGCTCTACCTATCCGTTTTGAGATGGAAACCGCCTATAGTCTCAGGAACTATTTGCTCTTAGATTTTCAATAGCATTTGTTCAAAAGGATTCGTATAAGCTACGACTTTTAGCCATATTAAAAGAGAAGTCTATACTACAACGACCGGGCAAAAGTCCTTCGCAATCTGGAGAAGCAACAGGGTGTCCAGAAATAAAGTGACACAAACTAATCAATTGCATCCTAGTACCATAACTCGTTACAATTCGGACACTGAAACAGCTTCATAAGGACAAGGGTTTGACAATTAAGGATTCAGCAACGAAATTCAAAACATAGCCTCAACCATAGTTCTCGTAGTCCACACTAGTAGTTGGCAACCAGAATAGCTCTTAGTAAAAGTACTTGTGACTTGTGCTATTACTGAGCCTATTAGTCCTTTGAATGGACTTACATTTCTTTAAATAAGCCGCTCGACTTTATGCTCAGCTCACACAATGTGTTTGCGTCCCACACAAGCTCATTAATGGCACAAAGTCGTTATTTAGTCTTTGAGTGACTTATGTGGTTTTTGCATTGCCCGGCTTACTTGAAACCTAGAAAATGTAATCGAGATATGCTCAAATACTTGCTGTTGTTTTTTCTTTTAAATAAATTTTAAAAACTATGGCGTTTTCCAGTATTACACACATAGCTAGCTGCAGCTAGTAGGGCCGAGAAAGAAAAATACCATACATCTCAGTATGTTCTGGCGCTATTACGTAGATTATTTATATAAATAGCAAAATATTAGTTTGGAGAATTTTGGTAACCAGCTTGGCCTCAATTAGTTCAAATACAATTGATAGGGAAGAGGTCAAATCCAAAACAGGGTCAAATCCCATTTACCAAGTTTTCTATCTAAAACGAAAATCTAGTTAGGTAGGAACTTTTGCCCAGAAGATATATAACTGATTTCTGCACATTATTTCAGTGGCAGTAACTTCCTTGGACATGTTCAAGTTTCAGAGACATGTAGCTTCAATTTCATAATTTAACAAAGTTTGCCGTGATTTTCAGTTTGAACAGAAATGAATATAACTAATTTGGGTACTGTGCTCTCCAGTTAGTTTCCTTGTTTTAAAGTGAAAAGTTTGAGAGCAGGATACAGGCCACGTTCGAAAGATTGTACCGTAACTAATGATGAACTTAAATTTGAATTTATTTATGGCCCATAGGCCTATCAAAAATCAGGTTTTATAACTCAAAATTCGATTCAAACTAATACTAGAAGAAAATCATAACATTACATAATAAAACTTACGGCAGTTACTGTTGGCATCGTCACTAGGGCTCCAATGATGCACATGCCAATAAGTATAACTTTCTTCATATTCCTTATGGATGGAAAAATGTCAGCCAAACTTTCCAACCAAACCAATACAATAAGGGACTGGAAAATAATATATTTGGTAAGATAAGATAAGATAAGTTGAGATAAAATGAGATAAGATAAGGTGAGGTATGATAAGATAAGTTGAGATAAAATGAGATAAGATAAGATTAGGTTTGATAAGATAAGTTGAGATAAAATGAGATAAGATAAGTTGAGATAAAATGAGATAAAATGAGTTAAGATGAGATAAGATGAGGTATGATAAGATAAGTTGAGATAAAATGAGATAAATATAAGATAAGATGAGGTATGATAAGATAAGTTGAGATAAAATGAGTTAAGATAAGATGAGGTATGATAAGATAAAATGAGATAAGATAAGATGTATGATAAGTTGAGATAAAATGAGATAAGATAAGATAAATTATATGGGCAAGCAATATATTTGAATTTTAGTTAATTGAATTAATCAATAAAAATTTCCTTCAAAATATAGACATCTGTCCAAAATATTAAAGGACGAATATGAAGAAATACTGAGCAAATCTATTCATAAAAGATTACTTATCAAGCAGAGATTTTGCCAGATCTCCTCAATGGGAGCGTCACCATCCCAAATTCTCTAATATTCCCCCTCCCGCAACTTTAAAACATTTTACGGTTAAAAATCTATAGAAAATATTTCAAACTCCTATTTACACACTCTTAATTTTGCCGTCATGCCCCCTCAAATTAAAAATCCTGGCAGAATCCCTGCTACTAAGTACTTGAACAACTTTCGAAAACTATTTTGTGGTTCCCCACTACTTGCACAATACAACTTAATTGAAATAGCTTACCGGTAATTACTGTGGTAGTTACTGACATTGTCTATCAGCTAGACACGTTGCAAAAGGATATTTTCAACTTTAAAACATTTTCTCAACAGACTAGGTAATACACTAAGTCAAGTAAAATTGGAATCCTTGATGTTTATGGCAATGGATAAGAAATACCCACAGTGATTCCGCCAGATCCTCCGCCTTCCTGTGGGAGATGTCACCCCTCCCCAAATTATCAAAACATCTCCCAACCATAGCGTATGGAACTAGAAAGTGTGCGCTCTTCAAACTCTTGCCATTTAAAAAGCATTGCAAGCGGAGAAACCGCGAAACTGTGGCGCTTGAAATGGTTTGCGCTGTAAACATTGAACGCGGGACACGTTTTGCTATAAGTTTCTGTGTTAGTGAAGTGTTGTTAATGTGGTTCCTGTGTGCATTGGAAGTGCTTTCGTGAAGTTTTGTATCTTCCGAAATATTAATTAATAATTTAGGTTTCGGTGTGTATGTTCTCAGCCACAAAACGTGTAGTGAAATAGAGTACAAGTACCTCTGAATTTGAATTTAGTTGCCTGGACAATTGTAAATATTTCGAGTGTTTATTTTGAGCTTCATAATACCTTTGTTTTATGTGGTGGCCCATTGCTTTAACAAACAGTGCGGTTGAAATTCAAATGTAACATCGGCGGGTATTCTAGAGGTGTGTGTATGTGAGTGTTTTCAGATTGAGCAGAAGAATGCTGAGTTGTTTTGTTCCAGGTTGCAAGTCTGGCTACGATGGCAAAAATATACCGACTGAAAGGAGACACTTCTTTAACCTCCCTCCCCCCCCCCTCATACCTTGACCTACGGAAGAAATGGACAAGAAGATCCCACGAAAAGACTTACCACTTTCAGACAAAAGCAGGGTTTGTGACCTTCACTTCTCTCAAGAACTCATTAAGAAAGTTGATACATTTGTTATTGAAGGAAAGGCAGTTGAGCTGCCCAGACAGAATTGGAGTCTTCATCCTCATGCAGTGCCCCATATATTTCCAAATTTGCCTTTTTACCTCAGTAGTGCTAATCCTAAGAAAAGAAACTCTTCGACCGAGAGAGCTTCTTACTGCGAGAACAAAATACCTAAAGTGAAACAGGACAATGACAGTGGAACTGTCAAAGATGAGGTTAATTGTTTTGCTTATTTGTCCCCATCAGTAAATAACGACAGAATCTCTCCTGATCATACGGTTACTTCATTAAAAACGAAGGTGAAACAACTATCTAGAACTTTGGTGGCAACAAAGCGCAAATTACTTTTAACGAAGCAAAAAGTTACGTCACTAGGGAAAGCACCTTTCCTTGCGAAAAGAGCAGCTCCCCATAGTGTGCGATGCAATGAATGTCTTAGCCGCAAAGAAAAAATGATCATTGACATGATAATTAAAAAGCATAGCGTCAAAGGTTCGAAGGGAATGAAGTACAGCGAAGAGTTTAAGAGTTTTACTAAAGGGTTTAAAATGTTCTTATGGTATCAACAAGAATGCTGTAGATGCTATCAGCAAAGCGTGTAAGGAAGGGGATGCAAATAGCTGTGTAGGGATTTTGATATTTGATGAAGTTAAGCTGAAAGAGGAGCTTCAATTTAACGCAAATACTCTTCAGGTTGATGGATTTGTTAATTTTGGAGGTATGACACCACAAAAATCGAGAAAACAGCTGGAAAATCATGCTCTAGTGTTCACGTTTGTCCCACTGTTAACAACTGGGTTCAGCCTGTTGCAATCTATGCCAGCAAGAATGCAACTCCAGGTGAAAGTTTGGCTAAGATTTTGCTTGAAGTTGTTATACAGCTAGAGAATGCAGGAGTACAAGTAATTGGTTTTGTATGTGATGGAAGTCAGTCTAATAAGAAAGTCTGGTCATGTCTGGGAATCAGTATGAAACGCAGGAATGTTACATGTAGTATTCCTCATCCTTCAGAAAAAAACAGGAGGCTTTGGGTCTTTTCAGATGCCGTTCACATAATCAAATGCATTAGAAATAATTTTCACATCAAAAATAATGTTTTATATAAAAGCCAACAAATAAATTTTGACATATACAGGAGAGTATATAATGCTGATACCTCGCCTACATTTGCTGGCCTGCGTACCTGTCCAAAATTAACCTCATCTCACCTGGACCCAACTACATTTCAGAAAATGAACGCAAGATTAGCATTTCAACTCTTTAGCGAATCTGTAGCAAAAAGTATTAAAAAAAATTCGGGAAATTGGTACCCACGGCTTTGAAAACAGTGAGTCAACAGAACTATTCACACACGAAATGAACAAGTTGGCAGATGCGTTAAACTCGTCGTGTCCTCTCAAAGCTTTAAGGAAAAATTCTCAATCTCATCAAGTATTAATTGATATGATGAGTACCTTAAATTTAGAGGGAAACACTTTTGCATCTGAGAAAACTCTTGAGTCCCTACGAGTAACACTCAAAAGTACATTGGAAGTGTCAGAATATTTGTGGGAGCGTGGTTTTCACTTTGTACGTACAGCCAAATTTAATCATGATCCTCTAGAGAGACATTTCGGTATAATTCGTTCTTTGAGCTGCGATGACCATCCATCGACTATAGATTTCCTTCACCTACACATGCTCCAATCGATTTATGTACCCGTCAAGAATGCTCTTCCAAAAAGTGGGAATTGTGAACCTCAGATCGATATTCAGTTCACTTCCTTTGTGAACAAAATGCGTTCTCTAGCGAAAGAAAAACAACAAAAACATAAGAATCTTCGCGCATCTGTAGAAAACGATATTCAAGAGAAAATTATTGTTGATGCTGGACTAGCTAATGAACTCTGTTGGGAGAGCAATGTATCTACATCTGAAACTGAAAATACTACACGCGATTGCATAGTATATTATGTTGCAGGTTATCGTATAAGATATGCATCTAAAATTACGCAATGTGTTCAGTGCATCAACAGTCTACAAAGACAATGGGACGGCAGTGGCCAACATCGACGGGAGGAACTTTTAACAAGAATAAGAGATTTTGGTGTTAACTCAGGGACTTCCTACCTTAAACATCCGTCCGAGGAACTATTCAAACTTCTTCTACAGCTTGAAGATACAATTACAAGCAAGCTTGGGCCATGACATGCATTGTGGGGTGACATATTTTTCGAATGCCTAGATGCCTTGCCCAAAATTTCAGTTCCAGTTGGATTAGGTAGTAGTATATCTTACGTTATGCATACAATTCCTAAACTATTATTTCATTATATTCGATGCCGATTCTTCTTCCGAATTAAGGAAATCAGAAAAGAAATGAAATGAAATCATCCAACACGGCAAAGAAAATGCGTAAGCTGTCCAAAGTGGCTTCATCTTAGAAGGTCTGAGGTGAGTACAAACTTTTTTTTCATATCTTAAATATTTTTGTTTCATATACGTATGTGCATGTTGTGAACTGTTTCTCCTCATTTGTGTTTTGTACGGAACATACACCTCGTAGAGATGTATTATTACCCCTACTATTGTACGTCCATATCTCTGATTCATTATTGTATATCAACCCCCCCCCCCCAAGTTCAATTGCACAGGAGATAATTCCGATGTGAAATATAATAATTAATGGTTGGGTAGCAAGCTAAATTAAGATATACTGAATAGAGAGAGAACGCAATGCAATGACAGTAGTTTAATATTTTGAAGGAAAAGGAATATTTAGAAAGTTTATTGGCGAAGTGAGTTGTGCCTTTTATGATGTTAGTTTTATTTATGTAGACATCGCTTCCATGAAGTGCTCATATGATGTTATTTTTCTCTCGAGAAATGTGCTTATTAGTTGATGTTCTGTAGTAGTTCCTGATAAGTAATATTATGTCTGAGTATTCTCAGATCTAACTGATGCGGCAAATTAACCTGAATGAATTTTTTGTGTATGGCAGATCTAATGTATTTCTGTTTTTTCTTAATCATGTCCTGGTCAATGGGAGTCAGCGCTATTTTATTATAGAGTTCTTCCTTATTTTCTTTCCACATATTTTGTGTTATTCTGATCCAAAATCTTTCAATTTTTTTGATTTTTTCTGTTGAAATTTTGCTGTGGTAAAGTTTGTGACCATATGTGAGCATAGGTTTAATAATAGACAGATACAATCTATTTTTGATGGATTGTGGAATTGAGGAACGGAAATAATATTTCAGCAAGCCCAGAGTCTTAAGTGCAATTTTTCTTCTTTCCAAAATGTGTTTTTTGAAGGAGAAACGTTGATCGAAAGTGACCCCCAAATATTTTGCGTCTTTTTGTGGTTTTATTCTAGAATTTTTAATATAAATGAATTTTTCTTTGTCCACCTTAGTACCTCTTCCAGAAAAGTAAAAAATTACAAATTGGGTTTTGTTTTGGTTCAGTACCAACTTCCATGTCCCACACCATTTGACAAATTTTCTTGTTATTTTTTGTAAATTGTTAATTGCTGCTGAAGTTGTTTTTGCACACGTCCAATAGGCCGTGTCATCGGCAAATAGACCTAACTTGGTATGAGGGTGACTTGGAGCAGGGGTGTCATTTACGTACAGAGTGTATAGGAGAGGGCTTAGGGCCGCCCCCTGTGGAACCCCTCTTTTAATTAGCAAGGGAATCCACACAATCTTTAGCGACAACGTACAGCGCAAATCTGCGCCAGCGCTGCCTAGTGGCGGAACCAGTGAACTACGAAAGAAAACACACTATGTAGTTCGATACGCTATGCCCCAACTTTAAATTTTTTACAGTCTAAAATCGACAGAAACTGTGCAAATCTCCACTTACAACCTTTCAATTTTGTCCTTTATATCCCCTCAAACTGAAAATCGTGGCGGAATCCCTGATAACCCATATCTATTAACAACAACGATGTTATTAGCTATGTTGCTAACATTAGCAAAAATATATCAATTTTACTGATTCCTGCTGTGTGTATAATATTGATAATTTAAACTCACAGTTACTTGTTATATTTCGACTATTTAAATGCGTAAACTAATAAGCAGATTAACATAACATCAGAAGATTCAGAAAACGCTCGATCACCGTTATCATCTTTTGTCGATAAGAAAACAATAGAGCCAATTGAAGATATGTTCTTTCATTAAATAGACTTTGATTACATATGTACGAGGATCCTCCTTGAAACGGAATTATCAGAATATCCCGATATAGGACGAAACCAATGCGATATGCATTTTCAACAAAAAGCAAACTCTACGACACGTTTCCATATTGTAAACAAAACGTAAATCGTGAGAGCATCGATAATAAACAGAGCATACACAAACGGCCGATTACAATAATCACCGACAATTCGAATTACGCTCTCTCAAAACAAAAAGAAATGTTGCCAAAACGTTATTAGAAAAAATCATGACAACACAATAATATTGCCTCATGGCAATTCCTTGACACATGATTACATATTATTTTTTTAACAATAAAGGATGTCTATCTTATACATTTATTTTTCCCTTAACTTGGTCATGACTGAAGATAAAACAAAATGAAAGTGAGCGTTGCGATTCTTCTAACAATCACAAGGACTCTAAGATTCCTTTATACTAACTCAAACAAACACACATTCGTTTTCATAAATTAGGTTGGCAACACTGAAAACTGTGGTGCTTAGAGGCGGGAACACCTACAATGTTTTACTATAGTATTAAATAATGTTTATGCAAAGTTTGGTGCGGATACACCTAAGGGAATGGAAGCAATTCTGAATTTTAAAATACGTTGACAATACTGACAACTTAAGTCCTTGGGAATGATGACACCCACAGTATTTTTTTTTGTCCCTAAGAATTTGTATGCCAATTTTGATTCGGATAGGTCCAACAAAATGGAAACCAATTTGAAAAATTATTTTAGAAAAAATAATAGTTATCAACATTGTCAACTAGTGGCATGGGCGGATTTATTGAGGAACGATGTGATACATTGTCCTCAGTAATTTCAGGATTTAGAAGACAGACCCTGGAGAGGCTTTAAGGGTGGAAGCTATTCCGGGGATTCACATAGCTGCCCATATTAACTGCCAGGTACCGAGATAGGGGCTTGAATATTGGTCGAAGTGTACATAAGTCAATTCTGTTTTATTGTCACAATGGAATGAAACACATCCGAGTTATAGCGTCACCCCCCACATGGAAGTGCTCCTCAACAGGACCGTATTTAGGGGATTGGAATCCAGAAAATCAATTTTTAAAAAAATAGGCAAAATTATATGGATATTACAAAAAGATCTACCATGAGTGTCGAGGAGGAGGTCGTCCTTGAACAAATGCCACTACTGTATCTTAATCATGAATAAACTAATTGAAAAGAAGTATAGTTGAGATCCTTATGATTGTATCTTCTTTCAACGAAGTTGACGTAATCAATAATAAAAAGAGAAGAATTAAGGGCTACATATAATTAGAATTATTCTTAACTTTATGTTCTTTTTTTCTTCACTTATACTTCTGAACGTAATATTTAAAATGTTAAGCAGAATTCCTCGGGAAAGGTACACTAATTGCTATAATTATACAAGAACTTCTACATACCCTCGTAAATATATCAGAAAATGTAGCCGTTAAGAAGAAAAAGAAACAACCGGCTTGACCGCCCACCTCACTTGACACGTATGAAGCAATTGAAGCAAATGCGAATGTGAATCCTGAAAATTAAAACAAAAGAAAATAAACATTCGTTTTAAATATTCCTTCTTCCCTTTCTCCTTTCCTTTACTTCTGACCAAATCCAACAACTTTCTACTACTTTTTCTGTACACTCTCACACCCTGCTTTCTTAACATCTTTTTAATAATCTCTGTGTCCTCTCCTAACCCTATAATGCATTTCCATACCATCTCTTTTCCTTCCTCATCTCCTTCTCTTCCCCTAGAATCCACAGATGCCTTTATGATATCCCTTTTACTATACCCATTCTCATACAGCTGTTCCTTAAAAACTTTTACATTCTTTTCTACATTTTTGCTACAAATCCTACTAATTCTTGTCAACATATTTCTTATAAAATTTGTTTTGGTACTTTTATCCACAAAGACCTTGTCCTTAATCAACTCTTACAATAAAATCCAATTTAGGCTATAGTTAGGGAGTCCTCAAATCAAACTTCATATTATTAAATTCTAATATAATAATTTATTTATCCTGTGCAATAACTACATAAATTAAATTAAAAGAATACTTAAAATATTCACACTTCCAGATCAATGGTTTCCCGAAGATATTAAGAAATTATTGATTGCCTATTTATGAAAATATAGGATGCTCTAGTGCGTGATCTTGATGTTTGTTGTGGTGTGTGCTATTGGGTTTGGTGGGGGCCCGATTCAATTAAATCAAATATAAAGAATTATTTTCAAAACCAAACATTAAATAATCAAAGGACGAAAGTGGCCAAAGCGGCCAGAAGTCCATTTAAAGTGGCCCTGCGGGCCATGATTTACTTTGTAGAGGCACACCTACGGTGTACGCTCGCGGTCCGATGGCATCGATTGGCAGCTGTGTGGCTCTCGAAACGCCCGTGATGTGATGACGCCAGCAGGAAGTTGTATTCACCAGCGAAGAATAGCCGTCTCCTGATACCGACACGAAGACTGGAAGAAGCAGCCATTTAATTATGGAAACCTGTCGAACGTGGTCAATGGTAGCCGCGGTAGCAACTGGCCGGGAAACCGGGCGACAGCGAAGGGAAGTACCTAGTACCACTAGTAAGCACGTTGGGCCCAGAGCCATTTAAATCTGGTCGATAGGAAAGAAGCAGCCAGAAGCATGACGGTCATAAAAGAGCATGTCGAGGCATGTCGAACTTGGTCAGCGGCAACCGTAGTAGCAGCTGTCTGGGAAACCGGGCGACAGCGAGGCGAAGCACTCAGCACCATCTGTAGTCGTGGTATGGCAACAGTACCCCTTTTAAGAGCCACTTCAGTTAAGTTTTTCAGTGGTCATGGGGAGGCCAATACAGATAACTTGACTTCGCCAAACACTTGGGGACTGGTCACCTGTGGACTCCTGCACTCCTGTGGACACCAGTTGGACACCGAGACGACAGAGAGGACAACCCACTTCGTGGATGCAGCCCCTGGATGAAGAAGCCACTCACCTGAGATGCAGCAGCTGACCGGCGATTGCATGTTCAACACAGACACTTGCTTTTAGGATGCGATTCACAGTAGAGTCAATACAGATATATTACCTGGGTTTTCCCACCCTTTGCAGCATGTGTGATTTACCAGGTAATCTATCATAGTTAGTTCGATACAGGGATATTTTCAGAATATACAGCAATGCATATTCTGGTTTTTGCCCTCTTCATACAAAATTCTTGTCGCGTTTCTCTATATTCTGTTTTCACCTTCTTACTTTCTATTTACATACTCCGATTCGCGGTAAATATCTCCGAAAGACAGAAATCGTAAGCATCCACACCCGTGACACCAGACTTTAGTTGCATGAAGCATGTGCATGATAGGAGATCACTGTAGAAGTTGGAGAGTGGTCACTCTTCACTGCGGGACTTTACAGGGGCAGTGAAACTTAAAAATTGTTCAAGCTTTTTTCAAGCTGTACAGACTCAGTGGAACCTCGTCCTGTTCCTACCCAAAAACCCAACACTCTAACCATTGTAACAGAACCAAATAATCCAGCACCTCAGGAGAACTCTCAAAATTCTCCAATCATTCCCCCCATCCCATCAAATAACCACCCAAAAGACCTCTCACACCTAAACAATATAGAAAGGTCAATCAATATAGGTGTACAGGAAGCGCTTTTGCAGTTAGTATCACTTGTGGGAAATAACAGTAACATGAAGGTATTAATGCAATATGTTCAAGGTTTTCTGGATAGGTTTTTTAAATGGGTAGCTGGCCTAGCTCAAACCAAAACATGGAACATGCACACGCAAACTTAACCAACACACCTCAGTTAAAAATAAATTATACACATTATGGCAGTAAATATCCCCATGAGAATACTCTCTTGGAATCCCCAGGGCATTTTTGAGAAAAACACTGAGCTTGAAGAACATTTACTAGAGCAGAAAGTAGCAGTAGCATTAATTTGTGAAACAAAACTTACACCAGTTAAGAGTATTAAGCTTAAAGGGTACAAAATATATAGAAAGGATAGACAGGGCATTGGTCAGGGTCTTGGAGTTCTCCTAGCAGTGAAAAATAAGATTAATCATTGTGAATTCCCCCTCTCCCCCTCAATACAATAGAAGCTGTTGGTATAAAACTGTATATTAAAAACAGGCCTCTTAATGTAATAGGAGTTTATAACTCACCATCCAAAAGCATAGATACTAATGACGTAAGAAACTTAGTAAATATAAGCCCCAGTACATTGTTAGTAGGAGACTATAATAGTAAACATAGAATATTCTGTAGCCGTGCCTCAAATCCGAATGGCACTAAACTATACAATTTCCTGCAAGGATCACCTATACGAGTGTTGAGTCAATGCCAACCTACTCACTATCCAACAAATGGTAATAGACCAGATGTACTAGATTATGCACTGCACAACAATGTACCATTTTATCTGGAAATCAAGGTGACGGATGACCTTGACTCTGACCACCTTCCAATAATAGTAACTATTAGAGAACAACCTGACATAGATAGCAACCCCAAAATACCAAATTATGCAAAAGCAAACTGGTCACTATTCCGAGAAACAGTTAGAAGCAACATTCCACGGGAGTATTCTATCAGTAACGTGTTAGAACTGGAAGCTGCAACTACAGAGCTCACAGATATAATCACACAAGCTAAAGACATCTCAATACCTATAATGGAACCAAAACGCGACACACCCTCACTTCCTACACACATTAAAAAAATAATCCAATTACGTAATAATGTTAGAAAAACCTTCCAGCGAATACGGAATCCCAGATATAAAAATCAAATTAATAATTTAAGGAAATTAATTAAGAAAGAGATAATAAACTACAAACAACAAACCTGGCAAGACAAGGTTCCCAGGTTACAGATAGCAGATAACTCAATTTGGAAAGTAACTAAAAACTTGACAAAGCCATACACCCCACCCCCTCTCTTCATGGTGAAAATGGCCGAGTTTACTCTAGTACAGATAAAGCAAATGCGTTAGCAGACTCGCTTGAGAAATCATTCCAACCTAATACAACACCGGCAGATCCTTTACACGATAGGAACGTCAAAAGAATAGTTACAGACTTTTTTGATAGAGGACATAATATAATACCTAAAAGCATAAAGAAAAAGAAGATAGTTGCAATCATTAAAAAACTGAAACCATTCAAAGCTAGTGGGCCTGATAATATTCAAAATATTTTATTGAAAAATCTCCCAGATGAAGCAATAGCCTACTTAACTCAGATAATCAACTGCATAATAAAACTGGCTCACTTCCCACAATGTTGGAAATCAGCAAGAGTCGTATGCCTTCCTAAACCAGGTAAAGACCCTAAGTTCCCCCAGAACTACAGACCAATAAGTCTTCTAAACACAATGGCCAAAATTACTGAATCTGTTATACTCAAGACAATAAACAAACACTTAAGCTCCAAAAACATTCTTATTTAGGAACAATTTGGATTCAGAGGTAAACACTCCACAACACACCAATTAGTACGACTTACAGAACATATAACAAACGCATTCAACAAAAATCAAAGTACCAGTAGTATATTTCTAGATGTAGAAAAAGCTTTCGATAGAGTATGGATTACTGGCCTCCTATATAAATTAATAAGTACTAAACTTCCAGAAAATTTGATCTACCTTTTGAAATCATATCTAACGAATAGAAATTTTTATGTTTCAGTTGAGAACAAAAACTCTAACCCCAGACGCATAAAAGCAGGTGTCCCCCAGGGATCACTCCTTGGACCCAGATTATTCAGCATAGCATATACGTATATATATATATAAACGATATTCCTAAAAGTACAAATACCAACATTGTCCTATTTGCAGATGATACCTGTATCTATGCAAATAGTTATCAACCTAATCAAGCAGCTAAATAGTTACAAAAACACCTTAAAGCACTTGAAAAATGGTTCTCAAAATGGAAAATCAAAGTAAACTTAAATAAAAGCGAAGCTATTAATTTTACACGCAGAAAACCCAAACCTACAGATACTAACACATTATTTCATAACAACATACAGTGGAATTCTCATGATAAATAGCTAGGAGTAATTCTTGATCCAAAATTATCATTTGAAAAACACATTAGCACACAAATAGGCAAAGCAACTGGGAGAACTAAAAGGATTACTCACTAGTGATAACTTAAATATACAGACAAAGGCTACACTATATAAAATGCTGATTCAGCCCATCCTATTATATGCAGCTCCAGCATGGGGGTATTCTGCTAAAACGCACATAAATAAACTACATAAATTTCAAAATAGGGTTAGAAAATTAATAACCAAATGCCCCCGATACACGAGATTCGAACCACTACAAAACAACCTAGGCATCCAAACAATAAACCGTTGTTTATCTGAATCTACTCAGAAATTTTACTATATCAAACGTAATACACAAAACCAACTTATCATTCAACTAGACACATACGACACCACACACCATATTAAACATAAACGCCCGTTGCACATTCTACAACCAAAACCGCCTAAACAAGGATAAAAACACTCTTTTACCACAATCTTGCATATAGGGAAGACCATCTAGTTAAAAAAAAAGTTATGAATGAATGAAGGTATATATGTAAGTCTAAGTGTATGAAGGTATATATATATATGTATGTTTTATTGTATAGAGGTACCTAAAACCAATTAATACTTTACATGACAGGCAAACGGGAATGAACAAATGAAAGAATGAAGGAACGAATGAAAGAGTGAATGGGAATATGAATGTGAGGAAAATCATTTCTTATGTAAGACGCACCTTAATGCAGATTACCGGGTAAAATACAGCAAATAGTACCAAATGCCAAATCAAATTATCAAACAATTACTACAAAAACAATATTGTTAGCTCTTTTCAGGTACTCCAAGAGGAACTTCATCAGACCAAAAACATACAATTTGTCTTACAGACAGACCAACAGAAACAAACATCGTCGTCGAACTTGCACATGCGCGCTGTGTGCGCCGTATGCATGTGTGAGTAAGAGTTATGCATGCTAATTAGTGGGGTGACCTGGAACCCAGTCGGTTCAAATTGATGAAAAAGTTTACTATTTGGCTTCATATTAAAGTTTTGGCTCTAAATGACAGTTTCAGTCCGAGTGGACAATGATCAAATCTCAGGGGACTCTTCGGTATAGGGGGCTACGGCCCCGTTTTGGGAAAATGCAAAAATATTAAAATGCTTGTAGGTAGGCACAAAGCGCCCCCCCCCCCCCAACCCAGGAGGGATGATCATTGTCCACTCGGACTGAAATTATTATTTGGATCCAAATCTTAAACGTGATCAAAAAGTAAACTTTTGCATCAAATCGAATTGAAAATATTTTTACAAGGAACATGGGTACTGATCATTTTAAGTTTTTGTAAAAGTGTTACTTATTTTGTTCACATTGGAAGATGTGTATGAATGGCAATTTTATCCCGAGTGTACACTTGTCCGGCGATAGATAGATGGCACTGGGGGCATTAAGCTATCGTTTAAGCGGTGTAAGCTTAGCAGCAACTTAAAAGGTCACTTTCAGCAGAGTAAAATCGTTGCTTTTTTCTAAAGCACATTTGTGTTTTTAAATCAGCAAGTAATAAAAACTAAGTCCAAATTTAGAAGGATAAATAATAGTGCCCGGAAATGTGAGTTTGGCAATTAGGCCTGAAAACTGTAGGCTGTCTTCAAGCGTATTATATAGGAGTAATCGAAACATATTTTAACCAAAAAAAAAGTACACAATTGATGGAAGAGAGCAATGTATGTGTGCTATGTCGTCAAAACACAGAAGAGAAACTTGTTGCAGGATCTCACTAAATTTGTGAGTCAAAAATTGAAGGAACAAGATGTACAAAAAACAGTAAATCGCAGTCTGAAGGCAAAGGTACTTTATCACTTCTCTGAGTTACGAGAAGAGAAGGGCGTTCGTGATAGAGTCTTTCTAATGTGCTCTAAAACAGCTCGACAGGTTATTTCGGAAGTAAGTCAAACTCCAGAAGAAGAGTCGCGGGCACTACTTGACGCTGCTTCACTCCTGCGAAAAAAAACTGGTTCAACACAGTTCCTTTCAGTTCAAAGGATCTCTTCCTCCTGGTTGTGAGGAGTTATCCGTTCCTGCAGAGTGGAAGTATTTCTTCCGACAGCTGTTGTCAGGTCCTAAATCATCGCACGTTTAGGATGACTGCAGGAAAGTCCTATCTGTAAGCCAAATAGTCATGCTGAACACTTCATGTTCTGGAAGCGTAAAGTATGAGCCTTCGCTTCCGTTGTACGTGGGTCTCAGCATACATTCGCAAACCAGAAGGAAAAAGTTGGTAGAACTTCTGAGTAAAAATTGTTTGAGTGTCTCCTACAAAAGAATCATGTCCATACAAGTTTTGCTAGGTCTTGGTGAGGTCAGCAGGGCTACTGGCATTGTTTGTCCCAGTAGTCTGCGTCAGGGCATTTTCACTGTTTGCCGCTCTAGACAACCTGGATCACAATCCCTCTTCCAGGACAGCCACATCATCATTCCATGGAACTGGAATTTCTATCTTCCAGTTCCCGACAACTGATAGCCCTGGAATGGAGAGAGCAACTAATGATCTTCACTTTCGAATGGGAGGTTTACACTTTAGTGGGTCTGTTTTGCCATCATCATATACTGTAGTACCTCCTGTGCTCAGAAATCTGGTGGAAGAACCTCCAGTAAAAAATGTAGTGCCCATCTTGACTTCACTTGAGACAGAAGAACTGCGCCATGAGAAATCCTGGATGACGTTCGTGTATTCCATAATACATCAAGAGTTAGACGGAGAAGAAGCATAAGTCACGTGGTCTTCATACCATGCTTCTAGGAGTGATACCGTCGGTTAACCAGGAAAATGTACTGAGACTCTACTGCCATTATCCCGTGAAAAGGCGGCTACACCAGCAATGATTGCACATGGTATGGACATAGTGGCGAGAATTACACACTATCTGAACCTTCATCAAACACCAGTGTTGGTTGTGGACCAACCTCTATTTGTCCTTGCAAAACAAGTGCAATGGACTTTCCCTGAAACATTTGGTGAGGATGAGTTTACTGTCATGTTAGGAAGGCTCCACATTGAAATGGCTTTGTATGTCACCATGGGAGATTTGTTAAGGGGTTCTGGATGGGCTGAAACCCTTGCACAGGCAGGAGTAACAAAGTCAGAGGCTGAAGCCGTATCCTTTCTGCGAGCAAGTGACCCAATGCGTACATGGTATGTCCACCAAGTCACTGTCGCAGCCCTTGACATCCTTATGAAAACCATGAAGGGGACATTGCCATGGATGAGTGGTTTGCTGATGCTTCTAGAGATAAGCCAACAATACACTTCTGGCTACTTGTTCATAAGTACGAGCTACTTATACTCATATTCATAAGGTCACACCGAGAACGAAAATCTAACTTCATGATTGTCACCTTGAGACAACTGGTTCCCCTCTTCTTTGCACTAGATCATCACCATTACGCCCAGTGGGTTCCTGTCTTTATTGGAGACTTGGAATCTCTGCCACCATCAACTGAGGAACAGTTTCGTAGAGGACACTGGGTTATATCCAGAAGCAACCGTCGGTTTTCTTCAATTCCCATGGATCAAGCTCACGAACAGGCGAATAAGGAAGTTAAAGGAGTAGGTGGAATCATCGGTATTACAGAAAGCCCGACAATGCTGGAACGCTGGATTCTCACAGGACCGGAAATTTGTCGCATTCTTCATGATTTCACCTCTGGAAGCAGCAGAAACGAGGAAGATGAAGAACTGCGTCATGACGAAGAAGGACTTGCAGGTCAGAATCGTTTCCAAAGTCATATAACCGACCTAGTAGAAGCCATAGTTAACACAGGGATCCCCTTCAAGGAATGCACTACAGAACTGCTATCGTTAGACAATCGTGTTTGTCTTTATACCTTACCAGCAGGATCTATCCATGTGTTGGAAAGCACAGTACATCAAGTTTGAAGAGGAGGTCCTCCAGAAGAAAGAGAGGCCTTCAGGGCGCCTATTAGGAAAAATAATCTGCTACTTTTCCATGACCAAACACGTACTACAGCCAAACCTGCATCTAAAAGAAAAGTAGAGCAATATAAGCAACATAACGACCTGTATGGACAGGCATTTATTTCACTGGAAGTTCGCGGGGGCAACTTGGAACAATTTTTCCGCCATGAACCCTGTTCATACCCACCAACACTTTCCACTGAGGGTGTTCTTCACACTTGTAAAAAGTCAGATTTGCTGACATGTCTTTTGGAAATAATTCCCACGTACAACGTAACTGAAGATGAGGATTTAATGGCACCAGATACTTTTAACTTCATTGTAAATGATGATGGAACTCTTATGCATGGACTTCCTGGAACCAGTGTGCAAGGAAAATCATTCGATGAATACTTTCTGAGAGTGTTCTACCCACGAATACAGTACCAGTTGAAAAGGTCACAAACAGTACATGTTGTTTGGAATCAGTATAGTACGTTGTCCATCAAAAGCACTACAAGGGAGAAAAGAGGTCACGGCACTCGACAGCGTGTGTGCGGTTCCGCAAAGGTTCCAGGGAATTCGCATAGTTTTCTCTCACATTCAGATAACAAGACTGAGCTGATTTCATATCTTTCAGGAAAACTTATGGAAGTACAGATGCCGGACAGCAAATGTATATATGAAACCGCAGGCGAGAATGTACTGCGTGTAGGAAGTGACATTCACATGGGAGAATGCAACAATAAGGAGGCAGATACGCGCATTATCGTACATGCTCTCCATTCCCTGCAGAGATCTTCAGTGGGATTGATTCACACTGGAGACACAGATGTGATAGTAATTCTCTTGAGTAATTTCCACCACATGCTAAATGTCAACCCAGAAGCAGAAATCTGGGTGACATTTAAAGCTGGAAAGCAGACAAGAATGATATCCATTAACCATCTTGCGGCAACACTAGGAGACACAAAGTGCAAAGCATTCGCTCTGTTTCATTTTTTCACTGGGTCAGACAGCACATCAGGCTTTAAGTTTAAGGGAAAACGATGTTGTTTAAAAGCAGCGGAGACCATCAAAAATCTACAAGCTGATTTTGCAGGTCTTACTAGTACTCCATTTGAAATAACAACTGTGTTGGAAGATGCTGCCAACAAACTTGTGTGCCGAATGTACTGCAAAGACGAAAGCGATGGCAATGTTGATCACCTACGAATGAAAATGTTCTGTCACAACACTCGAGATGTTGAGAGAATACCTCCCACAAGCGACGCTGTGAAACTACACCTGAAAAGGAGCATCTTCCAAGCAAGCATATGGCTTTCAGCCCACAAATCGGTGATGCTTGTTCCAGACCCCTGCATGTATGGATGGACCAAGGTAGACAACAAGCTTGTTCCAGTGTGGCGGACATTACCGCTGGAGAAGGAAGTGTTTCAACTTGATGTTAAATGCGCCTGTAAAACTACATGTTCATCATACAAGTGCAAGGAAGCAAAATTTGAATATACACGCTTGTGCAAGTGCAAATGTGCTGTTTCGGAAATGAAATTTTGTGACACTATGGATTTGAATTACAATCAATGACATAGTAAGATATGAACAAACTGTTTGATGAGTAAGATGTAAATAAGAGGTATGCAAACTGTTTGATGGAACGGAAATAAACAATTTCATTCATTTATACATTTCGTTTCTTAATTTAATACGTGTGACCGTATGCATATCAAAAGGACATTATATATATAGGGTGAATTTTGTAAGAGTGGCACCGTTAAATAAATCTAAAACTATATCATGTAAAATGTTTAACCGTGCATATCTACCTGTGGAAAGGGAACGTCTTGTGTAACATAAACCATAGTAATTGTCTTATCAGTATTGTGACTCAATAGAAAATTATATACAAAACTAACATAAAACAGTCAAATAACTCAAAAAAATCTCTTATGATCTGATGTCAACTCCTTCATAGATCAATACAGTATGTCATGGAGATCATTTTCTAATTTGTTCGAACTCGATATCAAGTAGTTTCCGAGATACAGAAAAATGTCGGAAAAGTTGGCAAAACTGCTCTCCTTCAGTTGTTTGCAT